>PVIJ01001361.1:116455-205082 GCA_004024925.1 Scalopus aquaticus
TGGTCCAACCACTATGGAAAGCTGTATGGCGATTCCTCAGACTGCTAAACATGGAGCTTCCATACGACCCAGCAATCCCACTTCTGGGAATTTACCCAAAGGATACAAAAACACTAATCCGAAAGGATACATGCACCTGTATGTTCATTGCGGCACTATTCACAATAGCAAAGGTATGGAAGCAACCCAGATGTCCAAAAATTGATGATTGGATCAAGAAGATGTGGTACATATACACAATGGTATACTCTTCAGCATGGAAAGAAGATAAACACATGCAATTTGCAGCGACATGGATGGAATTAGAGGGAATCATACTCAGTGAAATAAGCCAGAAAGAAAGAGAAAAATATTGAATGGTTTCACTTATAACAGGACTATAGGGAGGCCGGGTGGGAGAGAGACAATCAGTGGGGGGGCGGGGGGGGAAGGAGGGAGGCGGAGGGAGGGAAGGAAAAGGGCACAAAATGGAATAGAAAAGAACACAAGGGACCATGGAGATGGATCACGGGTGAATTGGTGGTGGGCTACCCAAGGGGAATGCAAAATGTAAAAGACATAAATAACAATAAAAATATATATTTTTTAAAAATGACAGCTTAAAAAAAAGATAAATATACCTCAGTTAATTCTATCATATCCTGATTATAATTTCCATACCATGGGACTATAAGTGACACAGAAATCATATGTTTTCATAAGGTATTTGTGACATGTATTTCTGTGTAGATAATACACATGGCCTTCAAAACTGAAGTAGGAAGTCATTTTCTTTACTCTGAGCTGCTGTTGCCTACCTCAGACTGTGTCTAAGCATTCTTAAATTGTATTTCTAAAACACACAAGTCATTGAGAAAAAAAGCAATATATAATAATGGCAGCTAATATGATTAAACTCTCCCTGAGTTAACGGATTAGTTTTTAAAATCCTACTTAAATGAAAATACTTTGGATTTCTGAATGATGACAGGAAACACTCTTTGAGGATTTAAGGCATTGGTCTATGTATTTTACATGTCTTTGAATATAACACCCTGTAAGGTTGGATACTACTTATGTCCATATTTTACAGTAAAGAAAATAAATACCAGGTGGTTAAGTATTTGTTTATAGTCAGAGAACTTGAATTTGAACTGGCACAGTTTGGTTTCAGTCATAATCATTTTGTATTTTGCAAAATTAAAAAAAGAAAATATATGTATGTATGTGTATTATACATATAAAGAGAAAGTGACAAGCAAAAAGAAGAGTATAGAATATATATATGTATAAAATTCCATGTTTTTATTTCTTAATAAAAAAGAAATTGTACAGTTTTACGGCTTACTGCCATAGTTAAAATTCTCACAGAGATAGAAGAATCACTTTCCTTACCCACAGAGGAATGATAAACATCAATATATAGTTATTTGGAACTCCAGTGTTACATAATTTCTTGAATCATGGTCTGTTGTCAACTTTTTTGTTGTTGTTGTTGATGGTGACAGTGACTGGATAGGAAATACTGGACGATGGCTGCAAGGTTAAAAAGATTCCCATTTCCTGCATCCCCAGCTTCAGTAGTCACAGGAGTTTGTGAAAAACACTTCTACTACCATTTGAAATAAAAGGAATATTTTTAATGAAAAATAACATCTCTTCCCCACATCCTTTGAGTGATAGACGGCCTCATATGACCTATAACTCTAGGTCAGCCAAAATTATAGCTCCAACTGTTTACTGACAAAAATTCATACATTCTATCATCTGATGCTGTCCCTCCCCCACACCACCTCTGGGCTCATCTACCCGGGGATTATTGCTGAAAACATAGAATGAATGAGATGTAAAATAGTTAAAAATAGCAAATTGGAACCTTTAAACTCGTAAGTAATTTCTTTGATGATGTTAATTACTATCTTACTGTACTTGTCATGAAATGATGAGTCATCTATTTTTAGAATTTTAGACTATTTGCACATGTAGAAGGTAACTTAGGAAAAGAAAACAAAACAGCAACCTGGTAATAATACCCATATTATTTTCTTTAATGCAAAATAGAAATATAACTTCATCAAATAATCACCTGAAATTTCCTATACTTAGGAGAAACTTGAAACTGAAAGTCTTGAGTTGCACAGTGGTATGCTGGTTAACTGATTTTACAGAGCCCTGATTTGCAGTGGTTGCCTAGTTTTTGTGGTACAAAACATCTATGGACTGATTTTAACCTATGAAATGGTTTTCCACTGACTCAAAATTCCTGTAATTTATTAATTTGTTCTTACACACAATTGAATGCATAGTTCCATGACTTATTCCCAACAACACTGACTGCAGTAGATTGTTACAGGTCCTGTGCTTCACTCCTCATGTATCCACCCCCTTTGCCATGTAACCTTGTAGTATCCTCCCATTCAGGACAGAGCTAAGTGACTTGTTTTGATCAGTGGGTTCTTAGCAAATATAACACAAATGGAAGTTTGAAAAAGACCCTTGTATTTCCACTTTTTCTCTTGAAAATCTGCCATTGCCATTTAACATACTCACTCTAGCACAGTCATTGCAACTAATAGTAGACAGTCATTGCAACTCTGTCATTGCAACTAATACTACATTAAATTTTTTGACAGCCAACCCCAAGATATGTGAATGAACACATCCAGGATCAGAAATTTATGTAACTGACCTACAGCTGAGTGCAGATGCATAAGAAAGCTCAGCCTGAGTAAGTAAACCATAAGGATATGTGAGATAAATATATTTTAAAGTGTATTCAGTGAGTAATAAATAACTGATAGAATGATCCTATTAGGCAAGCTTTAATTAGGATGAAAATTTATAAAAGAGGCAGTGTGTTTTGTGAAAATATCTCAGTGAATCTAAGATCTTCTACTTATAGGTGAATGGTCCTGAGAAATTTATTTAACTTCTCTTTGCCTAAGTTTTCTCATTTTTAAATTGCAGATGAGCTATGAGCCTGGCAGTCTGTGTGCATGTTTGTGTGTGTGTGTGTGTGTGTGTGTGTGTGTGTGTGCGCGCGCATGTATAAAATTAGTGATTAAGTCATAGATCTGGAATCTGATATCCTGAGGCTGAATCCCAGATTCACCATTTTAATATATGAAGACACATAGAATTATAGTTTTCACATACAATACACATTGTAAGAGCTGTCTATAGTAGAATTTGATAAACTAAGCACCTCGAACACATTGGTATTCATTAAATTTTAAGTATATAACAGCCATTTCTTTATTAAGGAAGAAAGAGGTTAATATTCTGGTAGTTATTTTTTAATGTTTGAATAGAGATTATCTTGGAGGAGGGCAGAGTTGCCAAATAAGGTTATGTAATGTTTGCAGGAATTACTTTAATTTCTGTAAAGCAGTTCCATCAAATCATTACTTTAACAATTTCTAAGAAGAAACTTAATTTCAACTTGGGACCCCTAAGTACAGATTTAGTGGATCTGTTTAAATTGCTAACATGATACGCTTCTTTTGCCTTCCTAGGTAGCATATTCATGCAACCTAGTTTTTCTGCTAAGGGAGAAACTGATGAAATTGAGGGGTGTCTGTCAACACTGGTTACACAGGAATATGTTAAGATAAAGACTTCTAGATAAGATTAAAAAATTATCAGAAAGAAAAAAGATTCAAGGAGACCAAAGCCTATCAAAACCAGTGCCAAGAAGTTAACATGGAGTAGAACTGGCCAATGACTAGAAAAATAGAAATTCAGCACAGTTAACTGTGAATCTGTGCATATTCTATTGATGACTTGACATTCCTTGCATCACAGAACCAAGGTGAGGAGGGTAAGGAGAATGGCCCATGGGTAATAACAAGTATTTGGAATCAAGTTATCACTTCTTAGAGAAAGCAAAAAATAGAGTAACATGTAGCTCTTTGATGAGAAGTGGAGTATGGTAGTCCTGAAATTAAATTGTCATTTGGAATGTAGCACCTAAAATGCATCAATGAGCTTGCCAAAATATATGAAACTTACCAACTGTTCCCCACGGAAACAGATTTACACAGGAGACTGAGAGAGCCAGAAGAAACCTGGAACATAGTTTTAGTGACTTGGAGGTTTGGGGAAGGAAATTGGAAGACGAAATAGAATACAGATGGATTTAGATGTAAGGATGAAGGTTGTGACTTTGGCACAAAAAGCAGAATGCAGAGTTAAAAACAGCTTCTTCAAATGCTACTGGAAAGTAGGGTTTTATTTTCTTTATGGTGATTTGTTAGACTACAATTTTGGATTTTTGGTAAAGAATAGAATAGTAGTCAATGAAAGATCAAGAAGAACATGTACAATCTACTACCAGTCATGAGGTTCCCTGAACTTTGATGTGGTATACCAAGAATACCCAGGTGATTTCCCAGGCAATTTTTCAGTATTGTGTTATTTCCCAGGCAATTGTTTGGTATTGTGTTTGCAACAATTTTGAGGGTAAGGTGATGTCTTTCCCGAGACACAGAATTTAGTGAATTTCCCAAATTCAGCATTCCCTAAATTCAGAGAATTCCCCAAATTCAGTGTTCTTCTCAGATATAACCCACCACTTCTGAAGGCATCCATTTAGGGCCACTTATATTAACCCTGTGGGATTTGGAATGGCATCAGAACCAAAGCAAACCAAAAGGAAGGTGTGGCTATTGTTTTGTTATAGGTAAGAAAAGTCTTTTGTTTCAGATCCAGAAGTCTCGTATCTTCTGCATCCATCAAACAGTAATAGATTAGCTTCTTAGCTTATAAGCAGGGTAAAAATTACCCTTTTGACAGTAATAAAAGGATATATCTTTTAATATAAAAATGTTGTAATAGTAGAATGAAACAGTGTATGTCAAAAAGTAGTTAGTGAACATATATGCAGGGTAAACTTGCTCAATCTGTGTCCTAAAAAGCTATCAGTGAATTAAATGGAGTACAGATTCTTTCAAACATTATTGGTGCCCTTTTATTGTATGGGATTCTCCTAAAACTATACCTTCGGTAATTTATATTTTTCTGTGGGGTCTTGCTAAATTATAAATAGTTCTTGCCTATTCTGTTTTGATAAAAGTAAGTTTTTCAAATCTAATTCCTTATTTTATAACCTTTATCAATCTCTTAAAATATATAATGCCTTTAGCCAATCATCTATAGTATAGATTAATTCAAATGAAATAAATTATGGTATTAATAAGCTACAGAATTATACACAAATATAATAAGTGAGAAAAGACAGCATATAAGATTGTATATACCATTTACTTTCAAATTACAAAACATCTATCGATATTATTATAACCTGGGAAGGTACATACCAAAATTTTCATAGTGGAATTAAGCATATGTTTAATGCTTTCTTTGTTTTTTTCTTTCTTTTTTTCCAAATTTCTACAGTAAATGTGTAATTTTCATATAAATGGAAGTTCTTTAAAATATTAAATCCTTATAAATCATACTTGTACCCACTTATAGTTGCTGTATAGGACATATGACATGTAAAGTAAAAAGAATCATATATTTTTATATTTCTATGCTTATACTGTCTTCACATTTATTATCTTTTGTAATTAGTTTATCCTTTTTTGCTCTATATATTTTCTAACTACTGAAAGTTCCCTTTATAAGAGGTCGAATATAAATAAATACTGAAAATTTTACTTTTTGAAAACCTATGCATTTTAAAATCAAAGCCCAGAAATGAAGCATGGGTAAGCAATAAAAGATAAAACTGAAATTTCTCATTTTGAGAAAATATAGTGTACTACTATGGGTTAACTTATATCCCCCATATTTTATTTATTAAAGTCCTATCCCCGAGCACCTCAGAATGTGACCTTATTTAAAAATATGGTCTTTGCAAATGTAATCAAGATGAGGTCATTAGAATGAACACTAATCCAATATGACTGGCATGGTATCCTTATAAAAGTGAAATTTGGGCACAGAGGCAGACATACTTAGAATACCATGTGAACATAATTTATGATATGTGACCTGAGCTCTCTGTGATTGGGATGATCAAGAAAACTCAATCTGGAGAACTGGGAGAAATTGACACAGAAATGGGTATTTCAAGAAACAGGTTGTAATCAAGAGTATCAAATTTCGCAAGATCAGAGAGAAGCCACATTAAATAGGAAAAAGTTACATTCTTCAGGTTTGGAAGGCAGAGTATGGGTTTAAATGTTAACTCTACCTCTAACTAGCTGTGTCAACTATGACACACTAGAAATTATATAACCACCAGAAAAGGAACATAGATTCACTGTCACATATTAAAAAACTAGATGACAGTTTACATCTCATTCTTTCTCACTAAAATGAAGGAATAAAATGTG
The DNA here is from genome assembly GCA_004024925.1 of Scalopus aquaticus. Classification (NCBI taxonomy): domain Eukaryota; kingdom Metazoa; phylum Chordata; class Mammalia; order Eulipotyphla; family Talpidae; genus Scalopus; species Scalopus aquaticus. The sequence continues at coordinate 122,776 of PVIJ01001361.1, forward strand.
TTTTTCTTAAGTTTGATTGTAAACGATGAGTAACCACACAGAAATGCATGTGTGCTTACATGCATATATACATGAAAGGCTTACAAAAAGTAGTCGTTTAAGGGGCCTCCCTAGCAGTTCAGGGGTTAAATCTCAGCACTGTCAAGCTATTGCCAGCCACTGTAGCATGAGTTTGATCCCCGGCCAGGGAGTTAACCCACATGGTGCAGCAGACCTCTCTTGTCTTATCTTGCTCCCCTCAGCAGTGTATTTCAGTAGATCTGCGTGTCTGTTCCCCATTCTATCTCTAGTGAATCCTCTCACCACCCTGGCCTACAACCCAGTTCTTCTATGCATAAATAAAAAAAATAAATCTTTTTTTTACAAAAGTAGTTGTTTAAAAATGGTAGTTTTTACTACTCCTATAAGATAATCAGTAAGTGAATGGGATTAAACTATTAGTAAAAATTAGAAATAGAAAAAAATAGAAGCTGTATTTTCTATTCTTCATGATAACCAGTTATTTAATAAATACTTACTATGTGCCAGAGACTGTTCTCAGCACTTACATTTATTAGGTATTACTTTGATTTCAATTTTTTTTAAATTGTTATTATTATTTTTTAAGATTTATTTACTTATTTTATTATTTTTGTAAAGATTTATTTATTTATACATACAAGCTGGGGTACAGGCCAGAGGCAGGGGATGGCAAGAGGCTTCACCAGAGACAGAGTGGGGAGCAGAACAGGCAGATGAGAAACACACTGCTGAGGGGAGCAGCGGGCGAGGCAGGAGAGGTCTGCCACACCATGTGGGATTCTCCCCAGCTGGGTGTCGAACCCGCATTGTGCGCTGCCGACAGCTCCACAGCACAGCGCTCAACCACTGCGCCACCAGGGAGGCCCAAGATTTATTTATTTATGCATATAAGCTGGAGTGCAGGCCAGAGGCATGGGGTGGCAAGAGGGTTCACCAGAGACAGAGTGGGGAACAGAACAGGCAAATCAACGGAAATACATTGCTGAGGGGAGCAGTGGGCGAGGCAGGAGAGGTCTGCCGCACCATGTGGGAATCTCCCTGGCCGGGCATCGAACTTGGGTCTCCGCTTCCAACAGCTCCACAGCGCAGCGCTTAATCGCTGCACCACCAGGGAGGCCCTGATTTCCATTTTATAAATAAGTAAATGGGCATAAATCAGCTTAAGCCCACACTAATTATGAGTATAAGAGCCAGGAATCAAACCAGGTTGTTTGAACTCCATTGTTCATAGTTTTCAATTCTGAGCAATATTTCCTTTCTTTTAGAATCAGTGATTGGCTATCAGCTAGTTTTTTAGTTTGTGATAGTGAATCTATATTCCTTTTGTAGTGATTACACAATTTCTAAACGCTGAACTATTTCAGTTAAGTTTTCTAACGAGCAACTTCTCCTACGTTTAATTTCCTTGCCAGGGGAAAGTATTAATAAACATTTTTGTCTTCTCAGTGATTTATTAGGATATAGAATTTGCTTTTAGAATTGAGAGTAAGATAACTAGGAGCCATGTCCTGCCTATAATCAGTTACTTGATATCGGGCCTGAGAAATTTATTGGGCTTTATTTTTTGTCTTTATGGCCTCAAAAGTCATCTAAACAGTCTTTGATGGCAGTAGGATGTTGTAGTCATTTCATATAAGGACTGATTATTAAATTTCCAGTATTTTTAAATGCTAGCTGCTAAGCACAGTCATTATTAAAAATTAAGTTATATAAACATTCAAATAAATTATATAAACAAAGGTTATACATACTTGAAACATTCTTTTGTTACATTTTATTATGACCTATATTCTTGAGATTATTGACATCAATTTTATGTGTATGAAGGAATCACTTTAAAACACTGTTTTTGTTGTACATTTCTTCTAAACAATATGTTTAGTGAGGTCAAGTTGTTAGTTTGAAATTGGCCATAGTGGGAACATTTTTTCCACAGAAATTAGTTTACTAATGCTACAAATCAGGGATGCCCTTGTACACTCCCCACTGGTCGTTAAACCTTTATTAACACTTTGTGGTCCACGCACATATTAGTACGTGTTTTTGTCACCAGTATCAGGTGGCTGCTCATGTATTAATACGTGTTCATCTAGTCTCCGCTTTTTCACGCCGCAGTGGATTTATTTGGAACTATTAGGAGCTATTTCTTTGATCGTACTCAGACTAGAAGCTTTACACATTGTTTTGGTGAAAGTGTAAGGTGTTTTATGAGAAATATTACAGTTTTTTTAATATCCAGTAGTTCAGGAGTTGTGTGTGTTTTATTAAATGCTTATACCATTCATGCGGTGGCACAGAAAATGGCCAGCCCCAAGGGCTGGTAAATTTAAAGGGCACCGGCACACAAAGTGTTAATTAGCCCACAGACTTTAGCAGTCTCTAACAGACCCCTCTGCTAATCTTGTACCCTAGTACTACCAGTGGGAGGATTTCAAAAATATATTTAAAATGTGATTTACAAGTAGTTAGTGTTATTAGAGATTCACATTTGCTTTTGATAATTGACTTCATTTCTTCTCAACTCATCTGTTTTCTGGCCCATCCTTACCCCAACCTATGTGCAGGAGGTCACATTGATAAAGGGATACCAGTGGTGAAAGCTTTCTGGAAACCAAAATGAAGCTTAAACTTAGCAAGAGAGAACATAACAAGGAGAGGGACTGTTGTCCACTGGTTGCGGACACAAGCTCTGAATTTAAACTGTCAGGATCCAAATTCCAGCTGTCAGTTACTACTGTGTTACTTTGAGCAATTTACTTTACCTCTCTGTGCTTTTCTTTCAACTTCTATAAAATGGGGATAATTATTTTATTGGCTCCCTTTCATATAGTTGTTGTATAAGAAATGAATGAATGCAAATGTACAGAAAATTACATGGCACATGGTAGGTATTATGTAAGTAATTGTAAATATTCCTCTACATATCAAAAGATAAGGGTTTTCTCCTCCAAAGCAACAGAGAAGTAGGTTTGTTATTTCTTTCAGCCAAGACCTTTTTTTAAATTAATAATATTTGAGGTAGCTAATATATTCATTCATTAGAAAAATTTGAACTTTGGAGCAAATTTGCCACAAGTTACTACTTTTTAGTTTTAATCTATGCACACATTGCATGAGCTGTTGCAGTTAGAAGGTGAACAAACATAATGGAACTGGCAAATCTATTCATTCTATCTGAATATATCATATACAACTCAATTGTGTAGAAACTTACTTGCACCATAAGAGAACCAATAAATGACTTCCTGTGTAAACAGGTGACTGTTTGGTCATGTGTAGACACAGCCTTTGGGATGACCCTCTTGAAATCAAAAACCAAAATGACACATTTGACTTGTACTAAAGTGTATAGTGCTAATATTTTAAAAAATAATTAAGGAACAGTGAATTTTTATTTAATAATTATTGTAGAATTAAATACATATGATCCCAGTGGAGTTGTCCCTATTTTTTTTTTTACATTTCTCTATTGTAGTGACTTAGAAGTAATTATGGGTGAGAATAATTTGATTTGCGGTTTTAGATGTAACTAAAGTTTAAAAATGTGAAACACTATATAAAGCAGGATAATTTAGTAGTTTTAATGAGATTTGGTGTTTTATGGAATACTAATGACAATGGCAACATACTGTTTACTTTTGTTTTAGGCTATTAAGAAACCCAGTGACTGTAACTATAATCTGTTTTTAGTTTCTTCTTATTTGGAGATTATAAATATTAGTGTATCTTGAATGTATATAACTTCTTAAGGCAGTGTGTTCCAGTAGGAGGAAAATTATGGACATTTGCTCACTAAGTTTTACTAAGCACAAATTTTATACATTGTTATTCCAGTCACATAGCTGCTACCTGACCAAGTTTAAATATAAAGCTAGTAGGCCAACTCATTATCATTTTGACTTATAATAGTAATGCCAGATTTTTTAACTGGACACCAACTCTCAACTTTTTGTGCTAAGGAGCAAAAATACCCTGCATATTGAAAAACAGGTTTAAAAGAAAACAATCCAATACTTTAGGACTTGACTTATAAGGGTTAATTATATTATTTTTGTGGAGTCACATCACCTCCACCAGATATAATCAGAATTAAAGAAAATACTTATTCTTTTATACCTGTCAGGGTCTCTGATTAGTCCTTTCTCTCTTCAAGTAGGTATTGAAGTGTAAGGAGAGATTTTTAAATATGAATAAAGTATAGGAATATGGCAAAAACTGTGAAAACCAGCGTTAGCTATCCATTCAATATCATTATTGGAATTTTATCTTAGGTGACTCAACACTTTCCTTGCGAATCAGTATTTGTTTCACAAAGTCAGTCTGGTGTGTATATTAAGTGCATGAACATTCTGAGTGGTATCTTACAGTAGTTCCATGATCTTTTCATTGTTATCAGGGATTGCTTATTCTTACAGGGATAGACACCCTATAGGAGCACATTCTCAAGACATAAGCACAGTGCTACTACCCTTGTCCACTTTTGATTGTCTTTGTCTTCCTCTGTTTGTGCCTTTCTATTTCTCTGTCTGTAGACTCATTCTGACAAGGGAGAACTCATCTGCATGACTGATCAGGCACTGCAGACATAAATAGATTTGTGACATATATGCCTTCCTACTGCATAGTCCGGATTACATCAGTATGTATTTTATTGACATTGAGTGATAGATCTACTGCCTTTGTTATAATCATATACAAACACCAAATTGTTACATTTATAAAGATAAATAATAAAATAATACCAAAGGGAATAGAATTAATGCTTATAGAAAAGAGATTTCCTCTAATTCCCTTCACTCCAAACCAGGAAAACTATCCATCATTGATTGTGTCACAACTAGGAATAGCAATTGAAATAACTGGTGTGTTTACCTAGGAAAAAGAAGACTTGGTGGGAAATCAGAAAATTTTAAACTAAAAAATGGAATGGGAAGCAACTCTCACATTTGTTGGACAGAAATTATTCCATATATATTTGGAAAGTTGAGTTCTGATGATGGGTAAAGAATAGTCTTTTACAGAATATGCTGAAACAATAAGAAGTTTGGATGTAACTAAAAAGGGAGGGGAACTTTAGTCCATATGTTGCACTACACACAACAGTTAAAACAGATCACAAATTTAAATGTAATGCTTAAATTTCTAGAAGAAAACAGGGCTTCGTTGGTGGCATAGGGTTTAAGTCTCAGCACTTTCACACTGTCACTGCTAAGGCCTGAGTTTGAGCCCCAGCCAAGGCGCTAACCCACATCTGGCACAGCAGAACTCTCATGTCTTACCCACTGACCCCCCTCAGCAGTTTATTTCAGTAGATCTGCCTGTTCTGCTCCCAACTGTGTCTCTGGTGAATCTTCTCACTCACTGCACCTCTGGCTTACACCCTAGTTCTTCTATGCATAAATAAATAAATATATAATTCTTTAAAAAAAAAACAGCAGAGAAAATTTGTTTGCTCTTAGGCGAATATTTCTGCAACATGATACCAGAAGCAAAATTCATAAAAATCAGGCTTCTAAGAATGAAAAGCTCACATTCCTCAAATAATAATTTTAGGTAAATGAAAAGGAAAGCTGTGGACTGGGGAAAATATTTAAATTGCGTAATTATGATAAAAGACTTTTATCTAGAATATAAAAATAACTCCCAAAACCCATAATGAAGAAACCAACAACTCAGTAATATACAGATGGTAAATAAACACTTAAAAAGATGCTCAACATCATAAATTATTAGGAGAATGCAAATTCACACAATGACTTACCACTACAGAACTATGAGAATGGCTAAAATTGAAACACTGATTATACTAAATATTGACAGGTATATAGATGTACTGAAGCCTGAGATGGATACATAAAATGGTGCAACCACTTCAAAAAACAGCTGGGCAGTTTCTTAAAAAGTTAGTCATTCATCTGCCAAATGATTCATCCACTCTACTACTTCTTTTTACCTCAGAGCAGCCAAAAGATCATATAAATACTTGTAACAAATGTTCACTGAAGCATTATTTGGATTTGCCTAAACTGAAACTAACCCAATATTCATTATCAGGTGACTGGACAAAGGAAGTGAATATTACATAGATGAATCACAAAATAATTATACTGAGTGAAGAAAAAGATACAAAATAGAATACCTAGTGATTTCATTTATTTAATATATTTCTATTATAAACAAATTTATCGTGACAAAGCGGATCAGTGCTATCTTAGGGATGAGGCAACGGTAGGAAAAGACATGGAGGGGAGGAATTCCAAGAAGCATGAGGAAACTATTGGGAATGATTATTTTAATGGCTTCTTAGGGTATAAAAACGTGTCAAAATGTATGAAATTGTGTTCTTCAAATATACACATTTATTGAATGTTGACTTACCTCAAAAAGCTGGTAAATTTGCTTACAGTGAACTTGTCAAATGTTATTTTTTTACTTCAGAAAATTTATTGGTAGGAGATAAACAATGGTTTATCTGTCAGTGGAACCAGTTACATGGCATTACACATTTATTAACATTTGTAATTATGAAAACAATAGTGATAATAAAGTCTCTGAAAAAAATTATTATAAGTCTAATTTTTATTTCATAAAATTTTGTTGTTTTTCATTAGTAAGCAAGTAAATGTCAACTAGAGAGCAATTTGGTAAAACATAATGATTTTGTCAGAACTATTAATGATGACTTGGTTTATTACAAGCTCCTGTAGTACATGATGTTAAATGGAATAAGTGAAAATACAATCTAAAATGATGCTAAGTTTAAATTAGCATTCAAATTTGTAACAAGTTTATGAGCATAAATAAGATAGACCTTGGGACACCTGGAAAGATTTATGAATAAACTTAACTTGACAAACAATTATAATTTGAAACAAGTGGGGTTGGGTCATGATCAACTGACTTCAACTCAGTGATTTGAACACAGAGACATAGTATAATGATAATAGGAACTCAACCTAGAAAAAATTAAATTTATTTCTCCTAAGAAAAATAGGCATAGAAGACACTATTACCAGAAGAGATTTAAGTCTCACTGTAGAAAGCTGAATGGAGATATTTACATTTAACGAATGAGGAAACTCTGGGCAAGGGCCAAACTGCCTGAGTTTTATCTGTAGACAGTTTTAAGGACACTTTTTTTCATCTGTCCCCTTGAGTGTTCCAAGTTTTTTTTCTTTTTTATGGTATGTGAAAGAGAAGAAGGGAAATAAATTGCTGGAAGCAGAGCATTTACAACTTTCCCACAATAATTTGTCAGGGCAACCCAGTCCACAGCCAATTACCATGCCAGTACTAAACCTCTGTTGAGTTGGTGATAATAAATTATATAGCATGTAAAAAAAAAAAAGGAATACAATACTGTTTCTAAACTTTCTTCACTAAAGCTTAATATCATTCTTAAACTGAAATTATACAATAAAACTTTATTATGACCAGCAGTTGTTAGGTACATAGAACACTTAAGGCATCCTGCTATGTATTTTGTAACATTTAAGTTAAAACTTCACAAAATTATCAAGGTCAATATTGCTTATATTCCTTCCTTTTACAGAGAAAGAACTTTAGCACAGAAAAATTAAGTAATTTGCTCTGAATAAAACTAAATGCTACAAAGTCATTATTGAACATAGATCTCTGACTTTCAACCATATGCTTTTTTCCACTACATGATTCTCCATTTTGTTTACCAATTTCAGTAAGTCCCCTTTGATAGTTTGGGTCAGTCAAGAAGAAACATATACAAATGAATAGCCATCAACAATACTTCTGAGCTGTGAGTAAACTTAGATCATGTCTAAAATCTAAGTTGACGTGTGTGTTAGGTGCCAGCAGGAGACTAAAGAAAGCGTGGCTGATAGATCAAACCTTGGGTTTCTTACCTTTGTTCTTTTGTGAGGCAACACATTTTCTTTGGTCATCTGCTAACTAAGAGAAAGAGGGGACAGCTTGCTTAAAGTATTTTTTTCTGGGCTATTACATAAGGTGATACATAAATTTTTAATGTGTATGACATGGCAAAGGATAGTATCACTACTATTCATATTAATAAGAAATGTGCCTTTAAAAGATACACATATCATTCCTTCACATATATCCAAGAGAACTGAAAGCATGTGCCCACACAAAAATGTGTACACAGATGTTCATGGTACTATTATTTATAATGGCCAAAAAATAGAAACAACCAAAATGTCCATCAGTTGGTGAATGGATAAAGAGAGAACTCCATATAATAGAGTATTATTTATCAATGAAAAGTAATAAAGTGCTGATAGAAAGCTACAGCATGGATGAAACTAGAAAACATTGTGCTAATTTAATGAAGCCAGTCACATGGTTTCATTTATATGAAATGACCAGAACAGGTAAATCTAAAGAGATTGAAAGTAAAAGCCAAGGACTTGGGGAAAGGGGTGTGGAGGTGGAAGGGAATGGGGAGTGACTGCTAAAGATTTTCTTTCTTGGGTGAACAAAAATTATCTCAACCTAAAGATTATGATGATGGTTGGACACCACTGAAAACATAACATTTTTAAGTGGGTGAATTTTGCATTATGCAAATTATATTTCAAAGTTGTTTTGAAAAGATGATCATATAAACAAGGTATAGTTAATTAACCTAGGTCAAAGTAATCTGAAAAACAATGGAATTCCTTTAAAAAGACTTAGAAAATGAAATAAGACTTTTTATATGAAGTTGGGGCTTTGTTAGTCAGAAGAGAAATCAATTATCTATGAAGCTCAGTAATTTGAATGTATATTTCTAGGAAATATATCCTTAAGACAAACAGAAAAAATATATAAAATATATAAAAGATGCTTAATCTATTGTTATCTCCTAATTATATGTATATACTAGGTGTTCATATAATTACTTACTTTAACTGTAAATAATTATGTTAATGTCTTTAGGAATTATTATTTCAGAGTAAGCGAAATGATATACAAATATTGGTCTCAAATGAATTAAGGGAAAATCCTACAATTTTAAATTTAAATTGTTAACACCGGTATAAAATTTCTGATGTATTTTTCATTTTAAAAAATAAATATATTTAGTTCTTAGCTCTACCCACTGAAAAAAATTCAAGAAATGCCAACACAATAACAGTAATAACTGAATCCAGACTGAAATCTCTCAATACGCTTTTTTACTAAATGGAACGAGTTTCCTTGAGAAAAGACTGATACCACATCCTGACAAAAATTGTACTAGACTAGCTGGGAACATCTTATGCTGGAAAGTATGGAAGTGATTAAAGACCGCTGCGCTTATGTCAAGAGGACTCAGGAGGAGGCTTTTAGGACTATTATAGACCAAAGATGGACATTTGTGCAACAAAAGACTAATGATTCCAGTGGATTGAAATAGTACATTAAAATGCATGAGTTTGAAAACAAAACTCATTGGTCATCTTTAAAAGTTGCTAGAGCAGCAAATTATTATTCTAAAAGCTGGAAAATTAAATTTAAAAATCAAGCATTTATTTTTCTCTTGCTACACAAACTGTATGACCAAATCGTTGATGAGCAAACCTTTTCCTAATAAGGGAATTTCAGCTAATAAATTTCAGCTAATGAAATTCAGAATGACAGAACCAGGAAATAATGCTAGGGACACCTAACAAAACAGTGCAATTTGGCTGCTAAAATAAGAGGAACTTTATACTGGGGAGACTAGGCTGTAGCACCTGAATCCTCTGATACGTTTAAGAACATAAATAGACAATCAGGCATTTTGTACCTCCTGGCATGATTTGACCAAAAGTATATACCAAATATAATATATTCATGCCAAGAAAATTGAATATAAGTTGGCATCAATTACCATTTTCTAGGAAATATCGAGGATAGGGGAACATGCTAAACAACCTCCCAAGGAAGCAAGTGTAGAATAGGGAAAATTCTGAAGATAAATGAGCCAGTTCTTTTAGGAAATAAATGGCAAGCAATAAGGTGAAGAAATTTCTATTATCGATTAAAAGATGTCTGAGAGACTTAGCAGTCAAATGCAAGTTGTAGATAGTTTAATTCTGATTAAGAAAATTAGAGGAAATTAGAGTAGTCCTACTATGAACTGTTTGAAATGCCATGTGCCCTGTACTGTATTTGGGCATGACACTGGGTTATGCTGGGCTAACAAACTGTCAATACTTTCCTTTATGCATGTTATTTATATATATATGGCTACTTATTGGTTGACTTGTTAGGCTACACAGCTTCTAAGATTCCTTTTTCATAAAGATGCTGATCCCAAAGTTATTCAAAGAAAACTACCCAGTAGGAAATGTACCTGATTATGGTAGATTTTGTTTCCAGAGATGATCTTTCATTCCACATACTCTTTTGCAAGGAAGCCTTGCCATTTACCATTCAAGAAGTGAAACCTCTTTCTCTGCTGCTAGAACCTGGGCTCTCCGTGTGACTGACTTTGGCATACAAAATGTGGTGAAACCTCAGATGCTAGACCTTAACAAAGTATCTGCTTCCTCTTCAGAGCCCTGAACCACCATGTAAAGCGATCCAGCTATTCTACTGGGAAGAATATAGAAAGAGAGACACTCTTCCAGCCCTGACTGTTCCACTCATCCCAACAGAGTGAAGCCCTCTTATACATCTAAACCCCAGCTATTCAGCATACAACTGAACCCAGCTTCCCACTGACCCATCAGATGAATGCAACCATGTCAGTGACCCTGGTTGACACCACATGGAGAAGAAAAGTTACTCAGCTGAACTCAAGCTGAATCCTTGAGCAAATGTAATGGCAGCTGCTTTGAGGCACTAATTTGTGAGCAGTTTGTTAGGTAGCGATAGATAATGTGGTGTACACAGAATAAAACAACCACATGTAGTCATGGCCTCTACAAGTTAGGAATCTGTATTTACTCCTGATGTAAAACCTACTAAAATGGCAATAAACCAATGGATACAGTTTGTATATTGGAACAATAAGCGTCTGCTTCACCATACAACTAGCTATAGATATGAGTGTGGAAAGAGCCAAAATGCTGAACCCAAAGACACTCTAGAATTTATGTTTTGCATTTGAGTAAAATGGTCCCTAACTGGATTAAACTCAAGTCTTATACAATCCACATGGTGGAGAGAAAAAGACATGGCTATAAAATACCCTTGTTTTTTACGCTGAAATGGTGGAATGTCGGTATCACAACCATTTTCCTTTGTTTTTTTTTCAAAAAGAGAAAAATGTGTATTATTAACTAACAGAGGAAGCAGAGAAACTTCTACAAAGATACAATTCTACAGATTTGGGAATGTGTGCCTTCTTTTTAGTACTCCTATCCTTATTACCCCGATGATATCCTCCACAATCTTATATTCTAAATTGTAATGATAGTAGTTGTCATTGTCTTCATCATCAACATCATCATCATTGTCACCATCATCATCACCATGCATTTCAAGAAGGAGGACCTGAGTATGAGGCAGTACACTCAAAGGGAAAATATAAAGACTCAGAGAGGGTAATATAGCAAAGGAAGAAGAAAGGAGCTACAGGAAGGAATGGAATGATAAGAACTCTTGTTAAAGACTAAGAGAGATAAAGGGAGTAAGGATCATAAAAACATGATGGTATGTAATTTGGAAAGCAATTTGCTGTTTATGGAGAACATTAATGTGTGTAATTTAATCTTTTTAACACTTGATAATGGTGTTTTATTATATATGTTTGTATGGATGAGGAAATATGGATGGTGCTAAAATAATACAACTTAATCATTAATATTTTCTAGTAGAAATATTTACTGAATGCACACTTTGTGCCAGTCATTATGCTAAGTCCTGGAAATTTAATTGTCAACAAAACAAACAGCTTATCTCTGTCATAACTTAAAGATTAGTGAAGAAAAGCACTCAACTAATCACAAAAGGAACTGTAAAACTACAACAAATTCAAGGAACATAATCCTAGGGAAGCAGAATAAAAGGTGTTGATCTATGCAAATAAATCTGATTATAGATTTTTAAACACATTTAGACAATGCATAGGTACCTTTCTTGAATCTGTCTTGTGACTATATTTCATGCACAAGTCTGGTTATACATTAAACAAAAACATATTCAAACCACTCTTAAAATTAAGTAACTCTTCCAAGGAAAATTTTGCTTTATTTTTTATGCATAACCCTGTGTGCTACTACAATAGCATCATTTATTTCAGTTATTGGATCAGGATTCAATTCTCTGTAGGCTTTAGCAAGGTCCTTGGCAGGAGAGGAAAACCCATTCTAGACGTGAGAATTTAACCACTACTTACTTGCCAATCTCTGAAAGTATCACTCACAGTCTGTGAACCAGGAGGTAATCAAAGCCTGTGCCTCTAAAATGCCTGGGCTTTCCTTTTTGTAGACTTCTCAGAATAAGTATTAGCTTTATATACCACCAAGTTGAATAGATTGTGACCTGTTAAGAATTGTTTTCACAAACTTGCTCTAGAAGAAAAACATACAGTACAACCATGGAACATCCAGTAGTTATTTTCTGCTCTCAGGAGATAAAACCTAAATAAGCACCATCTTCTCAAATAACCCCAAATGGTTTCAGATTGTTAATTCATTAATCCTTCTGAGAGCTCATGGCCAAGGTTGATAAGAATAAACAGGAAATTAAAATACAGAGTAGAATTGATGCATTCTGGGTTCCCCAAATTGAACAGGAACCAGAGTTGTGAATTTCCTTTTTCTCCAACAGACACTGTCCAAGGACTTCTGAATGAGGTCATCCTTGTTGACCTTTCTTAGAAAAGTACATTTTTACCCTTAGTGATAATTGAATTTGGTTCTATTCCACATTTAATTTATGAATCTTCACAAATATCCTGTTAGTCTTTGATTATTACCCAAACCTTGGTGTTTGGGTGTTTTATAATGATAATTTGTTTTATATTATTTTGTTAAATATTATTTATACAACACTGGATAGATGTTTCAACATTTCTCTTTTTTCAGTTCATCTTGCAGTAACTTGGCTTTTCATATGCTCCTTGTCTCCCTCTAGTAAATTATTAGATGTGTAACAGTCATTGCTTTCTTCTTTAACTCCATTGTGGTTAGAAAACATACATTGTAACATTTATTTTCTATGTAGGTGAATATACCATATACACTTGAAAATAATATATATTTCTGTAGTTGTTGAGAATATCATTTAAGCCCAGGTGGTTGAGTGTCATTTATATTATTTGTCTTAACAGAATTTTGCCTGTATTTTCTATCAGATGCTGAGAGGAGGATTATTTGTGTCTCTAGTTATCAAAATAAAATTGTTTTCTGTCTTCTTCACATATTCAAAACGCTCAATAGTTAGGTTACATGCATAATATTTATGATTGTTATTTGAGTTGAACTTGTATCATTATGATATGTTCATTTATGACTCTGCTTGTATTCTGTCTTGAAGCCTTATTTTATCTATTAGCAAGAGGCTCTTCAGCTTTTTTATGCTTACTGTTTGTAGTGTATATCTTTCCTGTCAGTTTACTTTCAACCTATTTGTGTCTGTGTAGGTAAAATTCATTCTTGTCGAGCAAATAGTTTGGCTTTTGTTGTTAATACTCCATGACTATCTCTATTTTTTAATTGAGGCATTTAGATAGTTTATTAACATTTATTATAATTATTGATATGGTTAGATTTCTATCGCATATCTTATCACTTTTGTTTTTTGCTTTCCCCTCTTCTATTTTGTTTCCCCTTGTTTTTCCTTTGCTATCTTCTTTTGGATTACTTGTCTATTTTTAGAGGTTCATTTTAATGTATCTGTTGACATGTTAGGTATATCTCTAAATATACACAGCAAATATTTCACAGTATGCTTTGAGTTAACATTATTTAATGAAGTTTTGTTCTTGTATAGACCCGCTTATTGCAGCTCTCTACCCTTTACAAGTAGTCGTTATTGCATCTATTGAATTAAATCTGTTATAATGACATATTTTTTAAAAAGTCATTTAGTGAATACAAAGGAATAGTTTTTTATTTTTATATATTTACTATTTGAAATTCTATTAATTTCTTAAGTTCATCAAGTTCTGAGAACTTCCGTAAGCGTTTCTTGTAATACAGTTGTCTGACAATGAATTATATTCCCTTATTTGAAAATATCTATATTTTTCCCTTCATTTTAGAAGGATATTTTCACTTGATGTAGAATTCAGGATTGACAGGTTTTTCTTTTCAGCACTTTAATAATTTTGTTCCACTATTTTCTGGTCTCTATTGTTTCCAAGAAGGAGTGAGCATTCATTTATATATTTTTTTCCTTATGTTTATCAGTCATTTTTCTCTGGATGCTGTCTATATTTTTTGGCTTTCTTCTTTTGGGAATGATGCACACCCCCTACTCCCTGAAACATAATTTCAAGTGGCTATAGTTGTCTTGCACTTCATTTTCTTGTTCATGCTGGAGAGATGAAGGGTTTTCTATTGGCGTTATAGTCTCTCCACATGGTGACTACTATGGCTTGACCTCTGGCTAAAAAGTCTTTCTTTGCCTTGTTAATTTTTATTCATTGATTTGAGACTCAGATTAATCTTAATCTTTTCTAAGAAGCTTTTCTGATTCCAGATTTGTCCATGAGTTCAGAACACATTTGACTACACTTAACAAAATCCTACTCCAGTAATAGCAGCAAAACCAGACTGATTTTTTTCCTGCCTAATAATAATATTTCAAAGTGATATTTCAAAACTGAATGCTAAATAGAACATTAGGGACATATGTTTTTCCTTATTTACCCTTCTCTTTACAAAAAGTGTTTGTCCTTATAGTCTTAAGGTGAAAGTTTTATCTCTGGGCATTTTATTAATTTTGTAAAAAGGAGAAGAGACAAAAGCAATTTGGTAGGATGATTAACTCAACCTAGTTTGCCAATATTTTCTCTTTTTTAACACTGAAAGTCCCCAGTTCTATTAGTTGAATTAAAAAAAGATTATATGAGATTCAACCATAGCTTTTGCTTTTCCTGCCTAGAAAATAATACCGTAGGACTACAAAATAAAAACGAGCTTATCGGCCCTTTTGTGGAGATAGGCTCTGACCTAGTGTGCTCACAGTTCATGTTCACAATTTTGGATTATTATTAGACATGGTTATGAAACTGGGAAAGGTTGACAAACCTGCCTGAATGAGTTTTTGGAAACCCTGGCTTCTGAGGAATGGAATGAGCTGCCATGGGCATCAGTAAGGAACAACAAGGATTTATTAAGAGGAAGGAACAGCTCTGACAGGGGAGGGGGGTCTCAAGTGAGATACTGAAGGAATTCTTGTACTTGGGCTTCTTGACTGGGTCAGACTCTGCTTGAGGTCTGTTATCAGGCTTTTCTGTTGGGGCAATCTACCAGGCTTGTCTTAAAATCTCCATCAGTTAGAGTCCCAGGTTCGTGTCATTAGCAGTCTGTTGATTATCTACAAGAAATGCTATTCCATAATTACTCAGCTAACTTATTTTTAGGATCTTTCCCTGAGAATAACTTCTCAGCGAAATAAGCCAGAAAGAAAGAGAAAAATGCCAAATGGTTTCACTTATAACCGGAATATAGGCGAACCAAACAAGAAAGAGACATCCAGCAAGGGAGGGGAAGGATAAGGGCTGAAAAAGGGGTAGAAGAGAGCCCAAGGGACTATGGTGATGGTTCACGGGTGAATTGTTGGTGGGTAACCTATGGGGAATACACAATATGTAAAAAATATGAATAAAAAAAAGAATAACTTAGGTAAATATTGATAATACTCTTGTTTATTTTATCAGGCTTTTAAAGTTCCACATTTATGTTACATAACAGGTACATACAGTAAAAACCAAAATCTAAATCCGTATTGCTTTAATATCTTCAAATGTTAATTTCAAGCCAAATAAACTCAAAATAAAAAGTTGAAATACAGATGAAGTTTACCTAAATTAAGGCACAGGGTCTTTTATATCTATGCTAAATACACTAGAACAAAATTTATATGTTATTTTAGGAAGGAAATAATATGTCTTTTTATGTGAGTGGAGTATTGCCCTAATCAGACTGTATTTCTTATCAAAGTAGTTTGAAGACATCAAACAAATCATCAAAATTTCTTATGAATTTAAGAAAATTAAAACTTATTACTATCCTGTTCATTAATTGCTTCCTTTGAGGCATAAAATGGCATTTCATAGCCTTAGGAGAATTTAGATCCATCTGTGGTAAACGTAAGACTGTATAACCTTGCTAGTTATATAAGGTCTTTCTTGCATAACCTGATATTCTGTAAGCATAGTAAGGGATGTTTAGTATGTGTTCAATGTTAAAAAACAATAAGCAAGCATAACTGCTCTAGCATTTTTTGGTCCCAGTTTTACCATGAAGCAGTGATGACAAACAGTGAATATTAGTAATATAACCCTTACCTTCTAACAAAGGTACTTTTCATGTATGTTCTTTCATTCCTAAAAATTAGTTGACACAAATGCTTCTCAGCCATGTTCTCGCAATGTAAAATGTTTTTCCCTATAAATGACACCAAGTAATTTTAATGATAAGGATCCCTTGGATCAAAAGTAAAATATATTTTTAGAAAAATTCCTTGACCCCAAGATTGCTAGGAAGCTACTCTTCTGTCTTCAATTGCCAAATTAACGTAAGTAAGAATTTAATTGTGTTGTCTGAAGGGATTGGAAACAAAACCTCCTGGGAAGCTAGTTTTAGATAGTGGGGATATTTGAGCAGAATGTGACCTACTTCAATAAATTTTAAAAAGTGATTAATTGAGGAGGTATGAGAGTTCCCAATTATATAGCCCCATCAATGACCCCATCTTTAGGCATAGTCATCTCTTTCTGTCAACACTGGAGCCACAGCTTACTCTAGGCTCTAGAGAAATTTTGTTCTCTTTAGCTTGTTAACATGAAATATTAAATTCAATTCTCCATTTCCATATCCAACTCTACTCTGAGCCCAAGATTTTGAATATCCTCTTTCCAGTCAGTACTCTTCGCTATGCTACACTCTTCTTCAAGTCCCTGAGTTTTCAGTTCTTGACCAATCATAAAGAGAAGTCTTATTTAGAATCTGTCTTTCTAAATCTTTCCTAGATACTAGCAACTTAAACAGCAGAAGTATTTTATAGTAATTACATTAGTACCCTGCATCTTCAACTCTGTGTGAGCTACAGAACCTCATTTAGTGAATTATTTTATTCATGAACTTTTTCTTTTTCATCATAACTTTTATCATGTCCACCATTGCTAGAACTCTTATTTGGATAGCCTCTAATGCAACCCAGACTTTTTCTTTACCCTTTATCATTTGAAATTTTCCTAATAGCACAACAAAGCAATTTCCCATATGTCAGAGCCAGGAAATCATACACAGAAAATAAATGCATAACACTACACCTTTTCTTGCTATATTTCCTTAACTACATCTTTAAGTCATTGTACACTGGTAGGTAAACTGTATAATACTAAAGAAGGAATTCTTTTTCTCATAGTACATGAAAGGGGTATAAATTAGGAAAAGTAAAAATTAGTAAGGTGGGTTAATGAAAAATGTTATAAACAGGTGGAAATTTTAGTTTTATAAACATGTCTATAAATTAATATTTGCTTTGTAGAGAGGAATTCTACATGACAGGAAGAGGTCCAATCCAGAGAGGTAGGGACTCTGATTTGATTAATATACCTCAAAGCCCATTACAGGTATATAGTAAAAAGAATTCAATAAATCTTTATAGAATAATATGGTCAAGGAATAATTTTTTAAATTTTCTATATGAAAATGATGTTTATAGGCACTATAAAGTAGAATTTATTATTAGACAGGTAGAGGAGAAAGGTTTCTAGGTTTAGAGTCAAAAGATTGGATTGAATCCTGCCAATTACTAGTCACTCACTTCTCTGTACTCAACTATATTTTTTAATATTTAAAGCTTTATATAAGCACAAGGATTCCCAGCCTTTTTATATCTGTAAGTTAAATCACATGAAAAACATCCAGTCTTAAAATTCAAAGAAATCTCAGAGACCAAATTTTAGTTTACTTTCCTTGTTTTACAATGGAGAAATCCGATGATTAGTGATTCTTTGTACAAATTTATGAGCTGTTTTTGTGTTTATGTAAGAGAAACTTCTCTTCCCCCACCAAAGGGAAAAAAAATCCATTCTGTATTGATTTGTTTTGTGTTACTCTGTTTCAATGTGCGAAATTATATATTTTTCAGTGCCATTCTATATAATGACCATGGAGGCCTAATACTAAATAGTTACACACACACACACACACACACACACACACACACACACACACTCTATTAGCCCTCCAAAGCTACACTCAGAAAGTCATTCCAAATTACTTTAATTGATATATATGTTTAAAAAGTTACTTTTTTTCAGATTTTTAAATACTCTTTCCTGCGTAATATTATTCATCTACTTGTAGATTCTTTGCATCCCCTGCTTTTTTTCCTATACCCAATCCAGTCAATATATTACTTCCTGTCGTGTATGATATGCCAGTTTCCCAGGATATTTGATTCATTCTGACATTCAGGCAGATATGGTCAAGACACTGACATCTCTAGAAATGCTGCTGTTGTTGACAGTGATTTTAGAAGATGTGTAACCAGCAGCTAACTTTTTAATATGTAATTTTATATTGGCATCAGCTGATAATTTGTATTCTTTGCCCCCCATCCTTTTTATTTCATGAGTTTATGGACTGAGTATTTGTGGCCTCCCCACTGGACCCCAATTTATATATTGAAACCCTAACCTCCTCCAATGTAGCCATGTTTGGAGATGAGCCTCTAAGGAAGTAATTTAAATTAAATAAATTTACTGGGGTAGGACCCTCATCTAATAGGATACATGTTTTTATAAGAAGAGATACTGGAGAGATGTTCCTCTCCCCCCAGTTCACAAAGAATACATACAGTAAGATGGAGGTCATCTTTCAAGCCAAGAGAAGAGACCTAATAATGAAACCCCTCTTGCTGGTACCTTGATCTTAGACTTCCGAGTCTCTAGAACTGGGAGAAATAAGTTTCTGTTTAACTACATGAGTAGTTTTAGATGTTAAATATTTGTGTTTAATATTTAAATATTGTGTTTAAATTTAAAATTTAAATTTGTGTTTAATGTTTAAATATTTCCATGGTTAAATTAGTGGTAGTAGAAAAAGAAATTACTGTGTGGGTACAAGTGAAATCTTATTACATACATTGGTGTTTTTGGCTTCTTGGAGTTGTTGTCTATTGTCAGAGCAACTGAATACAGCTGAAGAATTTTTTTTATTATTAAAATCTGTAAGGCTTTATTTTTCTCAGTGGCTCCAACTAGTTGGCACAGTTGGTTCTATTAACGTGTTGAAAAACACAGATGCCTTTTCTTGGTATTCAAAACTAACTGAGTTTTTATACTTTTTTTTTGTTTGGTTCCTTTTTAGCCCTGCTAAATCAATGATGCATGGTTGCCTTTCCATTGTTTTGCTGTGTTTTTATTCATGGCATTGCACTTTTTGTTCATTAGACAAACATAGAGCAGATGATAAATAGCCAGTGGGAAAAATAATGTGTTAGACAAAAATGCAACAATGTGTTTCACGGAAAATGGCATGTAATAGATGCATATGTCTGAAGTGGAACAATTAAAAGATGCTTTGTGTATAGGGAAAAGCATCTGTTTTGTTTTTTAAGCCATGGGAAAGATACCATTTTAGTCTGTTTAATACAGAACAAAAGAATTATTTAAACATGCATTTGGCTAGAGTCCCAGTGCCTTACACATAGAAGCAGAATACCTACATATTTCTCAGATTGCACTTATTAATACATTAAATTTACTCCTTTGTCCATTTCCTTCTTCAAATGGAATATCCTTGAAGTTTAGATTTCATCTTAGTCAGCCGTGTTTTCCCTCACTAAAAGTCTCAAAAAAGACTCGATAAACATTGTATTGGTTACATAAAAAATTTTTCAGTGGATTTGTTTTTAGTAAGCCAACAATATAATTGTTTAAACATTAGAAAGGCAATGTTTTCTTTTCTACAGCTCACAGGCCAATATATCCATTTTACAGTATGCATTAGATATTTTTCCACAATTAAACTAACTGCATCAATAGGATTTTAGGAGGAACTGAAGTTTTGAAGCAAGTTTGAAAAGTTTAATTGTTGTGTTACTTTTCTCTGTGAGAAAGGTTAGAGGAATCTTTTTGCTCCTAATTGGAGAGTTAATTCAAGAATATGAAAGACTAAAGCATGATGAACCAAGTGTTTTCTTTTTCTCATTGAATGGAAAGGAATCTGGGCAGAGGGAACAAGTCAAATGTAAAGAAAGACTATTACAGTAAGGGAGATGAAATGCAAGGGTGGATTTACTGAGGAACCAGGTGGAATCTGTTTTAAAGTGAGGTGGATCAGCATTTACTTTTCTGAAGTCATATTTGATGACTTGATTATTTTTTAAGATCTATTTTGGCTCCTCTATTCAGGATTCTTTTAAAAAATAATATTTTATTTTGAAATTATTTTAGATTTATAGAAGTGTTGAAAAGATAGTAAAGAACGTTCTAGTATTTCCTTTATGCAACTTACCCTATCTCAATATCTTACATAACCAGAATATTTATGAAAATTAGAAAATTATCATTGGAACAATCCTATTCAATAAACCATAGATTTTACCCAGATTTCCCTAGTGAACTATTTGTGTTCCAGTAGATTACATTTCATTTAACAATTCATAATTCTTTGAATTTCACTTTTGAAATTTAACATTTACGCCTTATAGAACCCTTACATCAAGTCAATTGTGTAGTTTGGCCATTTCCTGGTTTTAATTCTCTAATCTTCCTGTATTTATCATTTATTCACCATGCACAATAGGTGTATAAATCTCTTCCAATTCACAGTCCCTCTCTAGCCCCCTTTTTCTCTACCCAGGCTTCTATCTGAAGACCCTTTGCCTCTTATCAGATGAATAACCTGCAGAAAGTAAATACTGGAAGAAATGTACAATTTTCACTTTCCCTAACATAATTTAGGTCCTTAGAGAGATCACATAAGCAGACGTCATGTCAATCTGATAACCTTGTTGGTGTTATAATATTTAATTTGTATTATACCACAAACAGAGTGAAGGTTTTAATATTTTCTTAGATTTGGGACTAGCCTTTTACCCTCATTGATATTTTTTTCATTTAAGAAACCATGATTATTTTCTGAAAATAATGATTTATTTTAACTAAGCCATCAGTCAAAGGATGTCAGAAGATTTTATTTCTGTCAATCAGAGAATTTTGGAGCTCATGAATAGGCATTGGTATGTCTATGTCATAAAATCAGTAAAATTATTCACATAACATTTTGTTTTTAAGTGTAGTCTTTTCTATGTGGGAGGGCCCACAACTCTATTTAACTCTTAAACTATCTCATGAATGCAAAAAGTTGGAGAACCATTTCTCTGGAGCTAGGGGTATGGTGCGTTCTAAATCATCAGATAGATTTGACTTCCAAAAAATAGTGCAAAAATTATTTGTAGCAATAAGGTAACTCCTTTCTTCTCCATGTAATAGTTTGGGAATTTAAAGTTCATAGTGATTTGTCTTTGTTTAATAATTATATTTTTATCCCTACGTACTTTTGTGGTAAATTATGTTTTCCCTTTATTTCCATAGTCCTTTTCAGCCCAGTTATTATTTCTTCTGCCTACTGGCTTGTGTCTGTTTCACAAGCTATTTTTTCATCTATCATTCTTACTCCATTACTTTCCTCTGACAAGATTGCATGCTGGGCATTTGCTGCCTCCTCCTACATTCTAGTCCCTACTTCTCTGCTTCCTTGGGGGAAGTGCTCTGCCTAACAGAGTGGGTTACCATAGGGACTGTCAGTGCCAACAGCATACCAAAAACACAGTTCTAGAAAAAGTGTTGGCCTGACCCTTTATGGGATCTTCTTAACAGAGTCCATGTCTCTGGGTGGAGTTAGTATTTTACAGCATGGAACTAGGTTTAAACATAAAGAAAACAGATCTCCTTTTTTATTATTTTTTTGAGAAGGCATACTTAACCTAGTCATTGGAAGGGGAAGTGCAAGAAAAGGATGGGATATTGCTTCTCCTCCATATTCAGGCAGAATGCTCCTCTGCTGATTCCCAAAAAGTGAAATAACCCTCCTATGTTCCACTACTGCTATCAAAGGTCACGCTTTACTTAAACAACTTCATTTAGTTGTCTGTCATTCTAAAATGTTATAAAGGGTTAATCTCTAATCTGATTTTTACATACAACATAGACTGTGACTCAATAATACTGACATATTACAATGATTATCTTTACCATTGATCCACTTAATGTTCAGTATATCTGTGCCAGGCACTCTGTTATGTGTTTTACATACATTATCTCTAAACCTAACAATTGTCCTATGAAATAAGCACTATAATTCTGATTTTTCCAATGAGGAAACTGAATCTTAACTGACTCACTGTTCTTCTATTGGCAAGTAGCATAACTGGCCTTGTACTAAGGCCTGTTTGTGGTTGAAGCACATGGTCTCAAACCTAAAACTATAGTGTACCTCAATGACTACTTAAAAATGAGCTTGTTATTAGGAACTGGAGGCAAGAATAAGGGTAGCAAGCTGATGGAGAAGAAAAAGCTGAAATAGTAGAAATAGAGAGGCATGTTCAGGCATTTAATAAAAGATCATAATAAGTTGTGTATATTCCATTTACCTAATTATACTCTCTATTCCTTAAGGTCATTAGTTTGATTCCCTTTATGCAGAGAAAAGAGACTTGGTAAGGAGGATACGGGTGGAGGTGCATGGAGCATAGAGACAGTAAGTGCCTGATCTTCGAGTTTGTGTGGCTGTGCTGATCCCACCCGGCCCTGTGAGTGAAAATACCCAGGTAGAGGGAGAGACCAGTAACCACACAGAGACGCAGTGACCACTGGGGATAGTGCCTGTCAGCCCATAAGCAGTATCAGTGTCCATGCAAAGCCCAGGGTGGCTGCACCAAAATCATCCAGTACTGAGTGAGGACGTGCATATAAGGAGAGGTATCCGGAGCACCCAGAGTCTCTGTGACCTCCAAGACTAGTGCCCATCAGCCCATCCATGGCAACACAGTCCTTGCCCGGCCCTTGGTCCTGATGTCCCAGTGAGAGCACCCGGAAGTCATGCTCGCTGGCATTGGTGGCATGGTTGCCCTGTTCATAGTACAAATCCAAAGTAAACAACAGGGAGAAAGAAAAATACAAATAGTCAAGCAAGCCCTCTGAGACAACAACACACCACAAAAAGAAAATCAGCCCCTAGAACTCAAGACCAATGTGGAAGAATTTCTCGCCTGACAGATAAAGAATTCAGAGTTGCCATAATTAAAAAAACTTAAAGGAAAAGAATGATATGAGAAATGTAATCAATAAACTGAAGAATAAAAATAAATCTTTAAGAAAATAAAGAAACTGCAACATCTTAAAAACTAAATGGAGGAGCTAAAGAATTCTGGGAAGTGCAACAAAAACAGAATTGATGAAATGGAAGAGCAAATCAGTACTCTCAAAGATACACATATAAAAAGAACCAAAAGAGAAAAGGAAAGAGGGACAAAGGAAAAAGAATGAAGAACTTTAACAACTGCCCGACGCCATGAGGAAAGGAGATATAAGACTCATAGGAATCCCAGAAGGTGAAGAGAGAGACAAAGGAACTGAGAAACTATGATATGAAATAATTGAAGAGAATTTTTCAAACATGCAGAAGGAAATGAAAATAAAAATACAGGAAGCTAGAAGAACACCAAATTACCATAATGAAAGGAGAACTACAGCAATACACATAGTGAAGCTTCCAAAAGTCCAAGACAAAGAATAAATAATGAAATGGATGAGGGGCAAGAAACAGATAACTTATTAAGGAAAACGGATCAGATTCACATCAGACTTCTCTGAAAATATACTGTGGGGAAGAGAATGGAGCAACTTACTAAAAAAACTCCAAGACAAAAAATGCTAACCAAGAATACTTTATCCTGCAAAACTCTCCTTCCTATCTGAGAGAAAAATAAGGACCTTCTCAGACAAACAAAATCTTCAGAAATTTGCTACTACCAAACTCCCACTCCAGGAAATATTACAAGAAGCCTTAAAATCTAAACCAACAGAGGAATGAAGTGGAAAAAATGAGCAAGGTAATTTTTCCCTTTATGCACCTTATACATACTAGGTATTTAAGAAACACTTAATGAATGGGAAGGGAGAGAAGAAAGAACAGATGGACTGAAAGGAAATGAGGAAGAAACAGATATAGTCACAAATAATGATGAAAGAAAATGATGGGGAATGAGCATGTATCTGAGGCAAGAGGAAAGACAATAAAGTGATAAAAAGAAGACAAAGTAAAACTGAGAAGACTGAAGCAACTTACTGCTCACTTAAGAGTGGGCTTCAGAGAATTGTCATCTAGAATTTAGTCCTTTGAAATATTAGGTAGATAAATAACCTGCGAGTATAGCTTTTCAATGAGGATTTCATCCTGCAAATTATTTACAATCTAGAAGTATCCCTAGGGTCTCTCCTACTGGAAAAACATTGGAGGAGATTCCAGGTTGTAGTGTGTATATATAGATAAGAATAGCCAAAGGGAAAGGTATTACAGTGCTGTAGTCATCTGAGGAGGGGGAAATGATCTCTGGTCCTGATGGAGAAGATAATAAAAGACTTTTTGTGTGCAGAGGGAATTCATTTCTTGCCAAATGGGTAAAATACAAGGTTAGACAATAAAGAGAAAGATACATTAAGAAAAGGGAACATAATTAGCAATGGTATGGGGTGGGGCAGCTATTTTGGGAATCATTCATTTTGCTGGAATATAGTACACCTCTACAATTTTTTATCATTCCCCACTTTCAGTCTCTCCTCAACCCCATCGTTCTAGCAATTTGTGTGGGCTTTTTTTTTTCAGTCTTCTTTACTACCTTTCTTCCTCTCTTCATCTCTTAAATAATAATGTTTGATATATTCTCACCTAGAGTTACAGACTCTTCATGAACCAACTTAAACTTTCTTAGATGTTAATGTCACTGAGGCAAACTTTCAACCAATGGGAGACAGGAACCATGACTTGGGGATGATACATTTTTCTTCCCTTTAACACTACCTCCCCCACACACACCTAGCACTAACTAAATTTTCTTGAAAAGTCTTCCCATTTGATATTTAAATAGCAATCAGCTGGGTAAAGCAAACTACTGTTAGTCCATCTTTTCCCTTGACTCATTCCCCTTACCATGCATGCCCTGCTTTTACTGAATTATATTCCCTAACAAAATAGTAGCTTAGAAGCTGCTGGCTAAGATATAAAGTCTTCTTTTTTTCTTTTGTTTCTTCCTTTAGCAATCTCATCCACTCCCTTGGTTTCAGTTATCATCTCTTTGCAGACAGTTACCAATCTACATCTCTATCTCAAACTGTTTTCTGTGTTTCAGATACAGCAATTTAAATATTATATGTGAATCTCTTAGGTATATCAAACTACTCTAAAATTGAATTAACCTTCTTCCACTACCATCCAGTTGCATAAACCACCTATGTGGGAGTCAATCTTAGTAAGCCCCTCTCCCTTACCTTCTATTCTATTTATCACTAAAACTTGCCAGTTCTTATTGAAATCTTCCCCAGTTGATTCATTTCTCTCCATTCCTAAGGCTCTACTCAAGTTCAGGCCACTGTCATGTCAGATTCCTGCAACATCCTCCTACACATATCTTGGCCACATGTCTTATCCCCATCAAGGCCCTATTCTAACCTTGACCTGGATTGATTGTTCCGAAATCACAAATTGTTACAACCCTGCTGAAAATTCTTCAGTAGCTTTGATATAAGTCCAAACTCTTTAGAGTGACTTCCAGAACTTCCAATATCCTGCACTGCCTATTTCTTTGACCTCTTATTTCTATTTCTGCTCCCTGCCATGTTGAATATCCTTCTACTCCTTAAAAGAACCTGCTCTCTTTCACTCAGGCTGGTTCTTCTCCCTAGATGATTCCTCCTTTTGGCCTCTGATTTTACTAATTTTCTCTATCTCAACATGTATGGAATTTCCTCATACCCAAGAGTTCAAGGTTCAGGATCTGAAGTAATTTTGATCTCTGTATTGAAGATACCAATTTATATGGTTCAGAACAGAGTTTTGGAAGAATTATTATAACTTATTATGGATATGAAAAGAATGATGACTGGCAATGGAAAAAACTAAGCTACCTATTCAGGGCATTTGAAGTATGTGAAAGTGTTCTGGAGATTAGTACACAACAAAGTGAGGACTCTGCTTTGATATGGGATTGCCATTACAGATTACCACATAAGAGGTTATCTGTCAATTCAATGACTACTATAGCAACAAGATTAAAACAAGTCTAGCTCTCATTTTCAGGCCTAATGATCCACCTCCAACAGAGACTCAGCTTTGACGAGAGGGAGCTCAAAAAGAGTAGTCAGAATCCTGTGTAGATCCAGTAGTATAAAGCTACAGAATCATGGAGTATACAGAGACTATTACTACTGTATAGTGAGCCTTGGGAAAAAAATAGATGTTTCCATATGCAGGACTGATTAGAGGAGCATTATTTAATATTGCTCAAGTTCTTGGGTATAGATATATATTTTTTGATGATTAATTCTGTGGACCTCTCCCATTTCAGACCTCTAATCTAGTTTTTAGTTGTAAATAGAGCCTTATGTTTTTATACCTCATGTCCAACATTTGCAGGCCATTAAATAAATTTCACTTGGAAGACTAAAGCACCCCCTGCTAAAAGAATGTTACAAAATAAACCCTCTATAAATTGGTACCAGCCTGCGCACACAAAATGGTGGTTCTCAAATACACCAGTAGCACATGAAAAGTAGAATTGGATGTTCAACTCTGAGAATCTTAAAATCCTTGTCTCAACAAAACCTGACACCAGTTTCACTTTTAAACCATGTATTTGTTCATTCAACAAATGTATATTGAATACAACAGGAAACTAACTCTGTTCTCATGGGTCTTAAAGTCTATAAGCAAGATAAGTATTAAATCATTGGTTATATTCATTAATTACAGTGTCACTCAGTGGTATAAGGAAGAATAGTCTTTTTTAAGTTTTATTTATTTATGCATAGATGAACTGGGGTCAACAGAGGTGCAGCAGGTGAGAAGATTCATCAGAGAGAGAGTGGGGAGCCAAACAGGTGTATTTACTGAAATACACTGCTAAGGGGAGCAGCAGCGAAACGGGAGAGGTCTTCTGAGCCCAATGTGGGTTAGCTCCCTGGCTAGGGCTTGAACTCAGGCCATAGGGGTGAGAGCGCTGAGACTTAACCCCTACAATAGCAGGAAAGCCAGGAAAATAGTTTTAAATTATTTTGGCCTATGGACTCCTGCCTATATTAACCCAATTTTGTAGGATCATAAATTATGCTACACTGAAGTTAAAGCTAACACATTTTATTTTTTTTATAGTTTTTTTTTAAAGATTTATTTATTTATACATACAAGCTGGGGTACAGACCAGAGGTGTGGGGCGGTGAGAGGGTTCACCAGAGACAGAGCGGGGAGCAGAACAGGCAGATCAGAAATACACTGCTGAGGGGAGCAGCGGGCCGCACCATGTGGGATTCTCCCTGGCCGGGCGCCAAACTTGCATTGCTGCTGCCGACAGCTCCACAGCGCAGCGCTTAACCGCTGCGCCACCAGGGAGGCCCCAAAGCTAACACATTTTAGAGAAGAGTTTTAAGTTTCTGTGTGTAAGTTCCATTGCTTGAAAAAACTGACTCATCTGTGATTTAGTTAAAACTATTTTTTTTCTAGCTTTCATATGTGAGTTTTATTGCCTAGAATTGACTCACCTATAAAAGATGTGTGATGATATCTAGAGAACCATTTTCACACTTCTTGGCTCAGGTCCCTTACCAGAGATGAGCTATAGAACACTGTGTGTTTCGGATGTGATTTACCAATTTATTCCTCACTGAAACCTGAGAGGTAGTTCAACCTCAATTAATGGATAAGCCTACTTCTAAATGGCTTTTTTTTTTTTGAGGTCCTATCATGAGTCAATAACAGAATGAGGGCTAGAATTTTCCTGTGCCTGAAGGGCCAGACTTTTGTAATATGTTCTTTCAGGCCATCTTGCCTTTTAAATTATATTGTCTCTTGTTTCCAGAATGAATAGATCAAAATAATTGACTTTAAAGTAACTTCCTGATGCAATGTACCAGAGAAATGGCCCTACAGTGAAGCAAATGGAAAACATAAGCATTCTTATATTGTACTAGTCATTCATTGGACAGCGGGGCCCTCAATTTAGGATTGGACTTAAATGACTTTAATAAGTAGTCCACAGTATGCATCAGCACAAAGGTGAGTGAGAGGAAGTTGAGATGATGTAAAATAAATTAGGAAGAAACAAATTGAAAGTGTACTGCAATAGACTGAGACCTGGATGTGAGCTGTGGAGTTTAGCTACTAATGCTGATAAAACTCAAAGTAGAGAAGTGTTCTTAGGACTGACAAAAAAGAGAAAAATCACTGGCGTGAGGAGGTAAAATTGGAGGAACTCAGTGGGAACCCTCAGAGACCACACAGAGAAAAATAGCCTCTTCAATCCTGGTAAGTCAGCATCAGCCTGAGTAAGGGAGGCTGAAATACCTGACCATACGTCTGAGGCTGAGGTTTGGGGAGAGTTGGAGGCAGGATGGGATATAAACAATCAGTGATGGGGAGGCATGGACTTGGGAATCCTTCAAATCTGAGGAAAAAAGTACGTAGGAGAGAAAGATTGATAATTCCTGAGCACTGAGGGGAAATTAGAGAATCCAGGGGAACAGAGGCTTGTGAACTTGTTGGGGAGGACAACTTGTAGGTAACAAGGTTTTCTAGCAGGAATTTGAATGTATAGCTATAATTTCACCTCCAGTTTCTGGCATTTATACAGACCACTGACAGGACTATGCATTTTATGGAATTCTTTGGTGGGACTGATGCCCGGTAATTCAGTTCCCCTCTATTTAGCTGGATGTGTAACACATTGTTTCCTGTAGACCATTGAATTTTCAGACAGCATGGAAAAATTATACATTTTTTGTATATGACTGTCAAAAATTTTAAAAAGTAATACATTATTGGAAAATCAATTTTATACCCAATTTCCAATAACAGATTAGAGATGTTCAGCAAGTGGCTTTCAGATACTGTGGAGAGTTTTCTTGTTTTTGGACAAGGCATTCTTTCAGAATCTTTAGTGTATCTACTACTTTTCTGCTTCCATCTATAGACCATATCTAACTGAGAATAACACTTCCAACATTACTGTACTCCCAGAAAGTAACATTTTATGTCTTTTTAGTATGAAAATTAATGCCATTTACATAAGAGTTTTAATTTTTTAAATTATGTTTATTGAGACAACCTTAGTATACAATATACAATTTAGAGGTATAGATTCACACCTCTTACAAATGCATGTTATCATACCAATCCTACCACCAAGCCCCAGTGATACTCCACTATAATCCATGAAACCCCTTCACTCCTTTACTCCCCACCCACAGCCTCTCCATCTCTAGCCTCCCTCTCTGGTAGCCTAAATTTAGCTGTCAGATTTGATTTGTTTTAATTTAGTTTTGACTGTTCCTTTCTTTTATTTCTTTATATTCCATATATAAGTGAAATTAATTAGTATTTGTCTTTGTCCTTCTGACTTATTTCACTTAGGATAATTCCCTCCAGTTCCATCCATGTTGTGGCAAATGGCAGGATTACATCATCTTTTATTGCTAAATAGTATCACACTGTAAACATAAAACAAATCTTAACCATCCATTTGCTGTTGGACATTTAGGTTGTTTAAACAGCTTAGCTATTGTAATAGTGTTGCAATGAACATATATCTCTTCAAATTAGTATTGTCCTACTCTTTTAAATACCTAAGAATGGAATTGCTGGATCATATGGTAACTCTATGTTTAACATTTTGGGAAACCTCCCTACTGTTTTCTGTGAAGCTTGGACTAGTCTAAATTCCTATAAACAGTAAGAGGGTTCCTTTTTCTCTATACCTTCACATCATCTCTTGTGTTTCTGATCTTTTTGATATAGCCATTCTCATAGGTGTGAGGTAGTATCTCATAGTGGTTCTGATGTGCGTTTCCCTCATCATATGTGGTGATGAGCATTTTTTCATGTGACTTTTTGCCATTTGGTATTTCTTCTTTAGAGAAGTGCCTATTTAGATCTTTAGTCTATTTTTTGATTGGGTTATGTGTTTTCTTACTATTGAGTTCTTTGTAGAAATTGTGTATTAGCCCCTTGTTGGATATATGATTTGAAAGTATTTTCTCCCACTCAGTTGGATGTCTTTTCATTTTAATGATTGTTTCTTTCAATGTGAAGAAGCCTTTTAATTTGATGCCATTTCCACATGCAGCCCTATGCTTATTGCAGCACTGTTCACAATAGCTAAGATATGGAAACAATCCGAATGCCCCAAGATTGATGACTGGATCAAGAAGATGTGGTACATATATACAATGGAATATTACTCAGCAATCAAAAATGATAAACTAATGCAATTCACAGGAACATGGATGGAGCTAGAAAGAATCATGCTCAGCGAAATAAGCCAGGAGAAAAAAGAAAAATATTGAATGGTTTCACTTATAGGAGGAATATATGAGAGCCAAAAGAGAAATCAGGAGAAAATAGCACAGAAAACAAAAACAAAAACTAGCAGGCAACCATAAATAAGAGACTTTCTACAGAGGAGGGAGAGGAAGAGGAACCAAAACAGGGGAGAAAAGAGCACAAGGGACTATGATGATGGTTCATGGGTGAATTGGTGGCCGGAAACCTATGAGAAATCCACAATAATGTAAAGGATGTAAATTGAAAAAAAATAAAATAAGAAAATGCAAAAAATATTAATTTGATGTCATCTCAATTATTTATTTTTACTATCATTTCCTTTACCCTTGTAGTCCAGTCCACAGACATCACTGAAGACATCATGTTTTGCCTGTTTTTTTCTATGTATTTTTGGTTTCAGGCCTTCCATCCAAGTCTTACCTTTTTTGAATTTTTGTCTACATTATGAGATAGTGGTTAGTTTAAATCTTTTGCTTGTGACTGTCCAATTTTCCCAACATTTGTTGAAGAGTTTCCTTTCTCCTTTGGATACTCTTGGCTCCTCTGTTGTAAGTTAACTATTCTTGTAAGTGTGGATTTATTTCTGTACTCTCAATTCTATTTCAATGATCTGTGGTGATTTTTAGTCCAATACCATACTGTTTTGATTACTATAGCTTTGTAGTATAGTTTGAAGCCTGAGCAATTATATACTACTTCCTTTCTTGTTTTTGTCAGGATTTCTTTGATGATTCTGGGTTCCAGTCACGTTTCAATAATGTTTGCTCCATTTCCTTGAAAAATGCCATTGATACACTGATAATGATTACATTAAATCTGTATTTTGCTTTAAGTAAAATGGCCACATTAACACTGTTGATTCCTCCAACCCACATTTTTCACCTTTAACCCTTTGCACTCGAGCAGCACTGCTCCGGCGCCCGGCGGTTTAATGTGTCCACTCAAGCGGTGCCGCTCCAGCGCCTGGCAGTGTAATGCGTCCACTAGAGCGGCACTGCTATGGCCCCCGGTGGTTTAATGCGTCCACTCAAGTGGCACAGCTAGGGTGCCCAAGCAGTTTGGAAGTCAATATGTTTATTTCCGATGTGTGATAAGATATTCTTATCACAATTATTTTCATGGACCAGGCTCAGATTGCATCCTTAGCCAATTCTTAGCTTAGGTTGATTAATCTCAGCTTAGCATTGTGATACGTGTCCTGAAAAACCGAGGCTGCATCTTGGGGATTGTTTGACTAAATATCACACAAAAACTAATTACAGAGTGTAATATTTAACAGATTTTGTTGTGTTCAATGTAAAAATAAATAAATCGGTGAAATTTTATTATTTGTATACATTTGTTTGAGTATAACATGATTTCAAAGTACCTGTAAAATGCTTTCCTAATATAGCTGAAATCGTCTCAAGTGGCTGGTTTGCCCACATGAAAAAAGCCTCGAGTGCAAAGGGTTAAGTTAATTCTATTCTTATTTAATTCTTGATGTGATTTAAATGGGATAGTTTTCTTGATTTCTTTCTCTTCTAGTTTATTGTTATCATATGGGAATGCAACAGACTTTTGTATATTAATTTTGCAGTCTGACACTTTACTGATTTACTGTTTGTAATAGCTTTTAAGTGTTTTCTATGATTATTATCATGTTATCTAAAAATATTAACATTTTATTTTGTTCCAATTTGATTTCCTTTTATTTCTTTTGTTGCCAAATTGCTTTAGGTCAGAATTTCAGTATTATGTTGAATAGCAGTGGAGAGAGTGGTCATACTTGTCTTGATCTCAGAGGAAATGATTGCAGTTTTTCACCACTGAATATCAGCTATGGATTTATCATATATTGCCTTTATTATATTAAGGTATTTTTCTTCTATCCCCATCTTATGGAGATTATCATGAATGGATGTTAGAACTTATCAGATATTTTCTCTGCAACTATTGATATGGTCATATGAGTTTTACTGATACTTTTGTTTATGTGGTAAATGAAATTAATTGATTCGTGGATTTTGAAACATCCTTGGATCCCTGGAATAAACCATACTTGGTCATAGGATGTGATCCTTTTAATATTGTTGAATTCATTTCACTAGTGGATTTTGAGGATTTTTGTCTATGTTCTTTGGGGATGTTGGTCTGTAGTTATCTTTTTTTTTTTTTCAGTGTTGTCTTTCTTCGGTATCAGGGTAACTTTTGTCTCATAAGATATATTTGTAAACATACCCTCTTCTTCAGTATTTTTGTAAGAGTTTGACAAGGATGGGTATTCATCTTTGTAGGTTTGATAGAAAACAGAAGTGAAACGATCTGGTTCTGGACTTTTGTTTGTGAGAGACTTTTGACTACTGTTTAAATTTTATTGCATGTAATGAGTTTGTTCAAATTTTCTACTTCTTCCTCAAGTCTAGGGTGATGTATGATTCTAAACATTTTTCTATTTTTTCCTATATTATTTAGTTTATTGGCATGAATATATTTAAAGCAATCTCTTATGAACCCCAGCATTTCTGTTAGATCTGTTGTAACATCTCTTTTTATTTCTGATTGTATTTATTAGTGTTTCTCCCTTTTTCTTAGTGAGCCTAGGTATGTATTTTTTTTCTGTTGATCTTTTCAAAGAACCAACTCCTGGTATCAGAAGTTGTTTATACTACCTATTCTATTTCTATTTTGGTTATTTCTGCTCTAATTTTTATCTCCTTTCTTCCATCAGCTTTTGTAGTTCCTCAGATTGTAAGGTTATATTGCTGTGTTTGCTTTAGCAACACATATGCATAAGTTAAATTGCTTATTTCAGATATGTTTTATTTCTAGATATTGGCCTATGCTGATGTAAGATTTCCTCTTAGTACTGGTTTTCCTGTATCCCAGAGGCCTAATAGCTCATATTTTCATTTTAATTCACTTCCAAGTTTGTTTTAATTTATCTTTTGATCCTGTAATTAGCTCAATAGTTATTCAGTAATGTATTTAGCCTCTATGTATTTGAAGTTTTATCTTATTTTCTTCTATGGTGGATTTCTAGCATGTAACACAATGACGCCATTGTGTTATGAGAAGATACTTGATATGATTCCAATATTCATAAATTACTTTTACTTGTTTTGTGACCCAACATGTGTTCTATCCTCAAGAATAGGTTCCATGTTCACTTGAGAAGAAGATGTAGTCAACTTTGAGGGGTTGAGAGGGAAGGGCAGTGCTCCATAAATAGCTATCAAGCCCATCTGCTCAATCTCTTCTTTAAGGCAATTTTCTTCTTATTGATGTTCTGTCTAGTTGATGGATGATGGGTAAGCCTATAATCTAGTACACAGTGAGATATTCACTTAATATTAGTGATTACTATTTAGAACTTTGAAAAGTATTAGATAATTTTTGATCATGAAAGGACCAGGGCTGGGCACAATGCAGTAGAGTATAATGTGAATCAGGTCAAGGAATTCAGGATTCAAAATTCAGTTTCATCTGAAAGACCTTGGGCAACTCACTTAATCCTCACTTATCCTCCAAATTGTTAAAAATACCCTGTGTTGCTTCAGCCTCTTTTGTTCACAGCCTCTCTCTTGCTATGTACGTTCTCTTTTTTTTTTCCTCTTCTTCATCACAAACCGCCCTTAGAAAAGCACTCTGTTGACACCCTTACCAACGATTTTCTTCTAACCACAGTTATTTATATTTGACTATAATAAATCAGTAGGTATTGATAGGTTTATATATACTAAAGAATTGACAATGAAGGAATATTTAGAATTGACTGGTCATTTGCATTCCAATGACCCTAAATTTTTTATACAATTTTATATAAAGCTGCTTCTGTATAATGCTGGATAGGCAGAGCAAACGAAAACAAAAATCTATTGCTACACTCCTGAGTTTCTTGACAAACAAGATTAGTTTTTAATCAGTTGAAAATCTTTTTGTTCTCTTGGCAGATTTTTCTTTTCATACCTGGGTTTAATCTGGCACTAAGCAGAGTGGGATGAGTCTTTCAGTCTTCCTTCCTAGACTGCTTCTACCATCCTGTGTCTTCATATCTGCTTTGCCATCATGTATTTATGCCAAAATGTTTGGCCCTCTAGTACTAATTAGCCTTTCTGGAGTGAGTGTGCTCAAAGTTAGAGACCTGGTTCCAATCTGAACCCTGCAGCAGATTGGAAGCCTCGGGTCCCATATCTATAAAATTAAGAGAATAGACTAGATTCTGAAATACACATAATATTTAAGTCTTACTTAGAGTAATTGGTAGTAACCACCTGGTGTACTGAGTTGAGATAGCGGAGATGAATCGATGCAATGAGAGAGTGTTTTGTGATAAATTAGCCATAAGCACAAGATAGAGAAATGAAAGCACCTCATGCCAGATGCTTGCCATCCTTGGCCATGTAGTCACTAAGATCTTTCTAGTTCTAGTGTCATATCACACTGTGATTCTTTATTTGGTGAATGTGAGAAGTATCTGCCCTCCAAGTAGGTTAGCCACCTATTATCACCAACTAGATTGCTGTTTACATGTACTGAGTGTATTTTTGTCCGTTCCTTTTGTAAAGAATTTGAGAAAATATACATAATTTTGAAAGTTAGAAATGAAATTTACAAAAGGGAATGGAAGCAAGAGTACAGTATGAAAGAGAAGAAATGTAAGTCAGCCATGAAATTTGAGGTTTGATTTTAGTCTCCCTAACTTTATTTTTTTTTAACTTTATTTCTTTATGTTTTTCTCCCATTCACTGCCCATGGACTTTGGCAAAATAAAAGGGAGTCATATTGACCTGGTAATAAATTCCTGGATGTTTTTCAAGCTTTCTCATGAAAATGTCTAGTAGAATCTTGAGATTTGTTGAGAATTCTGCCTGATGGGGGAAATGCTTTTCCTGTCTTACTGAGTCAGACTTCAGCAGAGCAATCAAAATGATTGCTCTATTTGAATTTCATCAGCTGAGTCATTCTGCAATGATGAGTCTTGGGTCTCATGTGAAGGTATTCAAAACCTCATTGCCATCTATAGTGAACTTAGATGCAAGTTACCCCGTGCACAGTAAAATAATCAAGCACAGCTAAGTTAGGGTAGGGAAAATAGTTCCATGTTCTAAAACTGCAGAATTTATGACCAAAATGGTACTTTACTTCATATTTTGAATTGAAAGTTATGAAGAAATGATATTTGGAGGGAATTTGCAAGACTTGCTTATAGATTATATATTTTTGAAGATATTCTTGAGTCCCTTCCACCCCTCTCCCCGCCACCCCAGTGATTTCTGTGCTCTTACTGTTTCTTCTACATGGCAAATTGATAATGAAACCATGTGATTATAAAAACTTGCTTCCTTGAGCGAGTTTCTAGATTATGGCACTGCTTTGAGAAGATGGAACTGAAAATCTTGAAAAGCCATGGCACTTAAAGTTACAGGCATGGGATTAGAGAGGTGAGGACTGTCAATAGGGAGCACTCTGAAAATTGAGAGAGGGTCCTCTTGGAGTATTTACCCAAGTAATTATCAAAATGTACATGTGCAAAAACTGTCTGTAGTTGGGAAAAGAATTACTCACAAAGATTAAAGATAACAGTACTCAGATTCCACATAGAATTAGGAATAGTGCTCAGTTCCTTACCAGAGAATAAAACCTCATAATTCATGAGTCATTGGGTAGAGTACTCAAGAGTCTTGCCTCCAATGGAGAATACTTAACTTTAAATAAAATACTGCTCCAGTCTTGCCTAATAAATCTTAAATGCCATGGCAGGAGGAATGAAACTATTCTCAAACTAAGTGTGTATCAGAAGAAAAATCAAAGATAGTCATTAGAATACAAAAATATCTAGCACCCAACACAATAAACACATTGTAGCTTGTAACTAATAAAAAAATGTCTGGTATAAAAAGAAACATGAAAATACCACTTACAGACATGAAGAGAATAATAATGAAGAAAAAAATCAATCAACTAAGACTGACCCAGAACTGACAGCAATGTAGACAAGAGGACATTAGGAAATTATTGTATTGTACTGCATATATTCAAAAAACTGTAGAAAATCTTGAAAATATTAGCTAAATATATAAAAAAAAGATTAATATCAAACTTCTAAAGGCAATAAATCAAAATATAAATGCTATAATAAAACCAAGACGAAAAAGACATTAATGAGATTAATGGTAGATTAAATGTTGAAGTTTAGTAAACCTGAACATATAGCAATATGTCCTAAACAAAAATGAAACACAGAGGAAAAAAAATATTATTTAAGTAACATTAGAAGATAATCAACTACATCAGTTAAAAAAAAAGGTGGGATATATGATTTATAAGACATGCAGAATTAAAATGTATGACAGTAATAGCACAAAAACCAAGAGGGGAAAAATGAAAATAAATGTTTTAGAGTCCTTACAGTAATAATATCACTTGAATGATGTTATTTAAAATGAGTATTATCACTTGAAGGTAGATTGTGATAAGTTAACAATGTAAACTAAGGGCCTCCCTGGTGGCGCAAGGGGTTAAATCTTAGCACTATGAAGCTATCTGCAGCCACTGCAGCATGAGTTCGATCCCTGACTGGGAGCTTCCTACATGGTGCAGCAGACCTCATCTGTCTTGCCCACTGCTCCCCTCAGCAGTGTATTTCAGTCAATCTGCCGGTTCTGCTCCCCATTCTGTCACTGGTGAATTGCTTTACCCCCCCCCATACCTATGGCCTACACTCCAGTTCTCGTATGCATAAATAAATAAGTCTTTTTAAAAATGTAAACTAAGACTCATATAAAATCACAAAAGAACTTGAATTGCCAAAGCAATACTGACAAAAAGAGAGGAAGAGTGGTGGTAGCATACCACCAGGCTTCAAATTATACTACAAAGCTATAATAATCAAAACAGTATGGCACTAGAAAAAACAGATATGCAGAACAATGGAACAGAATAGAGAGCTCAGAAATAACCCACACCAATATGGACAGTTAATCAGTGACAAAGGAGCCAAGAGTATACATTGATGAAAGGAAAGTCTTTTCAATAAGTGGTGCTAGAAAAACAGGGCAGCCACATGTCAAAGAATGAAACTAGACCTCTATCTCACATCACTCACAAAAATAGATAAAAGACTCAGGAAGAAAACCTGGAACCATAAAATGCATAGAAAAAAAAACATAGGTAAAGCACTTCACAACATAGACTTCAGTGATGTCTTTGTGGATTTATATCTAACAGCAAGAAAAACAAAAGAAATTATGAACAATTTGGACTACATCAAATTAAAAAGCTTCTGCACAGTAAAAACAAACAAACAAAACAAACAATAAAAACCTATCACTAAAACAAAATGACACTCAACTGAATGGGAGAAAATATTTGCACACCGTATATCTGACAAGGGGCTGATAACCAAGATGTAAAATAATTCATATAACTCAACAAAAAGAAAACAAATTACCCAATGAAAAAATGGACAGATGATTTAAATAGGCACTTTTCCAAGATATACAGGTGGCAATCAGATATATGAAAAAATGTTCCTCATCACTTATCGGAGAACTGCAAATCAAAACCACATGAGACACCTTACACCTGTGAGAATAGCTCATATAAAAAAGACCGGAAACAAATGTTGGCAAGAATGTGAAGATATGGGAAGCTTCACACACTCTTGTTTGGAATGTAGACACATCAAGCTCCTCTTAAATTTTGTAACATGGATGTAACTGGAGAGTATTATGCTAAGAATATAGGTCATATGGAGAAATACCAAAGGATGCATTTATATGTGAGATTACAGAGAAACAAAATAAAGGGTCAGATAAAATTAAGAAACTTTTTAATTTGATTTTTTTTTGTTTATTTTACTATTATTTCCCTTGTTTTGGTAGTCCAGTCCCTAAGGACATCACTGAAGACAATATCATGGAGTGTTTTACCTGTTTTCTTCTATGTATTTTATAGTTTCAGGTCTTACATCAATTTTGAATTAATTTTTTGAAGTTTGTGAGATAGTGGTCTAATTTCACTCTTTTGCATGTGACTATTCAATTTTTCCCAACACTAGTTTCCCATTGTTGGTTTATAACATTGTATATGATTTAGAGGTATCCGATCACACCATCCATGTATATACCACACCACATCCAATGCAAAAACACTAATATAAAGATTTAGATGCACTCCTATAGTCATTGTAGCACTATTTACACTAGCTAAGTTATAGAAACAACTTAAGTTCCCACAGTGGAAAAGAAGACATGATATATACACAGTGAAATACTATTCATTAATAAAATATCTTGCCATTTGCCACAACATGGATGAAGCTGGGAGGGGATTGTGCTAAGGAAATAAGTCAGAAGGAGAAAGACAAATACTGATTGATTTCACTCATATGTGGAATGTAAAGAAGCAAAACAAAGGAACAGGTCAAATTAAACCAAACATCCTAGAAATAAATGAAGAATTGATACTGTTGAGAGAGAATCTGGGGAATAAAATGGAGACAGAGCCTACCAGACTATGGTGGAAGATTATTGGGGTTTTGGTGATGTACATGATATAGTAACATACAACTGAGGAGAGGTGAATCTACATCCCTAAAACATACACAATGTTTTAATCCAAAGTTATTTCAATAAACAATAATGCAACTTTAAAAAACAGAGACTGTCATATTGAACAAAAATGTTAATGCAAATTATATATGATGTCTACAAAAAACCCACCTCAACTGTAGACACAAATAAATTAACAGGAAAAGTTTGGAAAATTATATACCTTGTGAACACTATCATTTTATAATGTAAAAGGATTATATACTACTGGTGGTAATGTTACATGGAACAACCCCTTTGAAATAGTCCAGAAGTTCTTTATAAAAAAACATACACCTGCCACATGACTCAGTCATTATCTTTGAAATTTATTTACCCACAGGAAATGAAAGCATATGTCTATATGAAGACTCGCATCTGAAGGTTTGTAACAACTGTGTTTCTAACAGCTCCAAAATGAAATCAACCTAAATGTGCATTATATGCATGGGTAAAATTTCTTTGAAGTGTAATACTATGTAACAATAAAAGGAGTGAAATTTTGATGCAACAACATAGATGAATCTCAAAATAGTTTCTTGGCTTGATAGACAAAGAAGAGCACATGCTATATGATTCTTTTCATATAACATTTGAGGAAATGCAAATTATCAGATAGTGGCAGAAAGTAAATAATCCACTGGTGGAAAAAACTGGAAGTAAGGAATAACAAATGGGCACAAGGGCACAAGGAATCATTTGAGAGAGATGTACATGTTCAATATCTTTGTTGTGATAATGGATTCATGGGTTATAGTGAATATGTGGACATCTGTCATATAAGATTATACACTGTAAGTATGTGCAACTTATTGTATATGGATTATACCTCAGTAAAACTGTTCAAAATTAGCTGGAATACAACACTTTGCATGAAAGTTATCACCTCAGGTTGATCAGATGCAAATGTTTTAACACTTTCTCCTCTCCACTTTACACCTTAAAAATTAGCATTTTATTTTATCAGCAGAACCAACTTG
Source organism: Scalopus aquaticus (assembly GCA_004024925.1). NCBI lineage: Eukaryota > Metazoa > Chordata > Mammalia > Eulipotyphla > Talpidae > Scalopus > Scalopus aquaticus. Next base: position 163,036 of record PVIJ01001361.1, read on the forward strand.
ATAACTATCTCAGAAACAGGCAGATGCTGACTTGGGACCTTGACTGAACTCATATTAACTGAATATGTTAACCAAAGATAATGACTATCAAGTTGACTTTAAGTATCTTTCTGTACAATCACATTTTAAAAATTAATTTTAACTAATTTATGATAGCCTCAGAGTCTCCTAATTCTTCAAAGTAAATTTCAGACTTTCCTTGTGGAATCTCACAGAGCTTGAAAGGACTTCAGAACTATCTGGCTTCCTTTTACAGAGAAAGAGATAATGGGTCAGAGGAAATGAGTGAGCGGCTTGAAATTACATAATTAACTGGGACTAGAACTCATGTATCCTCCTTCCCTGTTTAGGAGTTCAGTATTTCGAAACTCAGAGGTTATTAGTATAGAGGTCATTCAGTAAATATTTGTTAGACTCCAAATGAATATCACAGGTGGAACTGGTTACTTATACTCTGATATTTTAAAATATGCTGAATTTTTATGAAAGAAAAACTGCATTCTGGTGACAAAATCCATACCTCCCACCTTTCTACATTAACTGGTTTCCGTTTTTGAAAAGGGACACAGTAGGAAGAGCATAAACTGCTCTTATCTCTTTTCATTCTATCATTTCTGTTCTGTTATATTTAGGGGATGGCCCATTTATTTGGATTGATGGGGAAAATGGGCCAGTACATGCTCTTCTATTCTTTTCTCCCCCTTTCCTATGTTTCCTTAACTTTGTAAGATACTTGATTTTGTCTATGTCCATCATTTTTTATCTAATTTCTGGTAATGACTTATTCAGTGATTCTGAGGACATTCATTCAGCCTTCTCAAATTCTACACTATTCAATCCATAAACCATGCATAAGGCCATCAAAAGAAACAGAGGGGAAGAGAGACAGATACACACACACACACACAGAGTGCGTGATCGAGAGAGAAATATTAGCACACAACCATTGATCTGTCAGAATGGACAGAGGAAAATAATCTATTCCTCTATCAGTTAAACTAGTATCACTCATTAGGAAACCACAGCAAATTGTTGCAGTACCTTTGTAGTTCCTTTGATCAAAGCACACACATAAAAAATGTCTCAGCTCTTGTTCTTTCTATTCTACTATTGTTTTGTATGACTACTCCATAAACTTCATGTAAGGAGAAATTATTTATGGCCCAAATTTAGTTTAATCTTGTTTATTCTTGTGATATTTTCTATACATGCAGTTTTCATAAATTATAACTGAATCCAGAGGAACTGAAAGATAGTAGACAGTGTGATAAAGCAAACTTGAACTTATAGGGAGTTTAACTGTAGGATAACACCAGGTGTTCTTCAAATAATTGGAGCTTAATTTACATTATGATACAGCAGTGGTTCTCACACTGTGGAATACGTAAAAGTCACAGGACATTTTCTAGTCATTTTCCTAGAACTTATTATATAATAGGTTAGGAGTGGAGCCCCACAATTCCCACTTTTTAATAAGTTTTACAAATAATTTTGCTGCAAGTGGATTTATGCTAATACATATGACTCAGTGTGTCTTTCTTTTTTGCTAGTAAAACCTTGGATAAAATTCCCAATTTCACAACTTCCCAGCTAGAAGTCCATAGAAATATCACATAGCTTCTCTGTATTTCATCTTTAAAATAATAATAATGCAGGGGGGTTGTACGAATTAAGGAAATGATGTACAAAAAGTATACCTAGCACATGAAAAATTCTTACCTACTTTCTCTAAATATATACCATGTTCTTTGTTAATCTAACCCTAAACTAGAATTTGTTTCTCCCTTAATTATTAGCATGAATATAAATAACGCCACTACTTAAGATTGTAAAAAAATCACATACCGCAACTCAAATGACCAGTTGCCAGTTTGAGAAACATTTTTGTTATGTTTGAATGACTAAGGCATGAGAGAATACTGATGCATGCATAGAATTAGTCATTAAAAAAAAGTCCGCAGATGTAAAATTTTTAAAATTTATTCAAGTAAAACAAATGTAATTACTAACCCAAATTTACCATGTGCATTTTGTCCTATTTTGCAAACTGAGAAAAACTGCTTTAAACATGAGTAAGAAGATAAAGAACATTTTTGCTCATAGGTGAGAGTTTAAGGCAAATCCTTGTCCATTTTTTCAGCATGTGTTGTGGTTCCTCAACCTCTTCACCCAAAGGCCTTAGATGTAGCAAGATGTTCTGACACATCAAGGATTTAAACACAATCCAATGCACATTCCGTATCCCAGAGAAACATTTTTCAAAATGCAAATTGCAAAATGCCAGTAGTGGCTAGGAGAAGCTCAACATCCCAAATGAACACACAGAACTTAGTTTATTAAACTCTCTATGTATATTTATCAAGGCTGCATCAGTGTCAAAGAGGTTAGTAACAAGATTTGACCAGGGCATTCTAGATAGAACCTCACCCTTATAGCTCTTCCTAACAAACTCACCAAATCCTCCCCATTGGTATGTTTAAAAGTCATCCATCTTCCCACAAAACACTGGGGAAAGCATGCCAAACTTGCAATTACACAAAAGGACTAGAATTACAAAATTATATTTTAAATTGTTTCATTTTTTATCAAAATTGTACAGATACAAAGTCATATAGTGCTAGGTAGCTTATACTAAAACTGACAGCTACTTCCCCACCCCCACATTAACCCCACTCTTAAAAAGCAAATACTTTCAAATATCTTATCTGTTTGTTCTAGTATTAATCTCCATGTTTCTTAGGATTACCTTTAGTTTTAACTTTATTTAGCAATTTAAATATATTTCACTTTGTGATCAAGTCATATTCACCTAATTTTATTTCCTTCCCTGAACATATTTTTTTTGTTTTTTTTCCTAGAGTTATTTGCTGCATCTTTTTTTTTTTTTTTTTAGGGAATTCATTTTATTTTCTCTATATTGATAGGTAGGTCTGTTTCATAGACTTACTCAGAAATATAACCTGTCAGATAATTTTCATTCCTATTTTTTATAGATGTTTTGCTCCTAGAGTAAATTTGGTCCTCCTATATCAGCTTCAAATGGCTTTCTAAAAGGCAAACTGTACACCTTTATCCTGAGACTTTCCTTTGCTACTCCACTGTGTTGGATACTATAACTGAAGCCCAAAGGTTCCCTTTTGTTATACTTTATTCTTTTGGTAGTGGCTAATTCATTTTTAATGGCCCAGTTTTATGATCATTTTCAAAATAATTCTTAAAAAATAATTATTCTATTTATATTTTAGAGATATTTTAGATATTGGAAAATTAAACCAGTTTACAAATTACTCTTAAAAGTGGCAATTGCTATGTTCTCACAAATGGCAAAATCAAAACTACCTGGTAGAACAACTTAAAAATATTAATGAGTTCTCAAGATACCTAAGATTAGAAAGTTATCAATGCATAAAAAATTTGTTATGTTTCCTATATTCTATAGAATTTCTCTGAGACCTGATTTGTACCTGATTTGGCAGTTAAATATAATGGAACACTATCTTTAAACAACAAGAAAAAATGTCACAAAGAAGAAATGGGCTATAGACTCACTGAGGAGTTTTATAAAGCTTCCCTATAGAGTTGAATTATTGGTTTTTATTCTAAAGTAGAAGCATTGAAGTACATGCGCGCACGACTGTGCATGAGCACACACATGCACACACACACACACACACACACACGTACACACATATCAGTAATTAGGGTCAATGTTCTGTCAGATTCCCTCTAAAATAGGATTTGAACCAACCAGCATATGGTGTACAGTGTCCTTGGATAGAATAAAACGTCAGCTTCAAATAAGAGATGCTTCTAACTCTTCCATTAGGGAAAGTTAATGAGTTTCTTTTGACTAAGTGTTGCAAAGGTGTGATTCTCAGAAACTCCATATGTAAAAAAAAAGAAGGTCTTGAAAGAAATAAAGCATATATTAATTTCAGTACTTTTTTCCCCCTATGTATAACTCTCAGAGACAACAGTAAGGAAATTTGTCGAAATGAGTAGAGGTGAGATTACTGGTTCTTATCAAGACGAACATATAAATAGCCATGGACTAATTTCAGTGATACTTGCGAAGGGACCTTTAGGCTGCTACATAGAGCATCAGACATTAGAACTCTGTCCAACTACTTATAGGAAAGGTTTTCCTTTCTGTATGACCCAGGAAAAGACCAAAAAGGCAAAAGGAACTGAGACTTTTCCAAGAAATGTTGACAAGTAGCCTAAATATGAGATCTGCAGAGTTTACCAGCTTGTTCCCTCAAGTTCATTGTGCACCTACAGTTGTACCATGCTTCTTTAAATCTGAGAGTAATCTGAAAATAATAACAGCATGACCTTCAAGAGGTGTTTTGAGAACTGAAACTTTACAGAAATAACAAATTGTATTTACAAAAATTTTGTGATACGTTAAAAATTCAGGCCACAGAAGTGGGTATCCTAAGCAGCACCTTAAACTCCTAAAATTTATCCTAAAATTCATGTAACAAAGTTCCTTAAAAGTTAGCCTTTCTTGACTTCATAGCTCTCTGTATCTTCAGTTATCTCTCTCCTCTGCCAAAAAAACTTTGGACATTCCACTTTTACTGATTGTTCACCTCTAAGTTTCTACAGCTTTTAGTTTCTGGTATATTCATCTAGTCACTGCTTACAGATTTTTGGTTATTTTTTCCTTTTTCTGGAAGGAAGTTTTCTCCTACATGTAACTGATAGCTTTTTAGGAGAGACAAATTTTGGTTGTTTTGTATCCTCTACAGTACCTAGCATAATGTGCTCAATTTTGTTTACTGTCTGTTGAGTCCTAGTCAGAGGAGCTTCAGTCTCTAAATTAGGGATTGCCACTCACCTAGGGATATTTTGTAAAATACTAACACACTTAACCCCATCTTGAGATATTCTGATTTAATTGATGTTGTACTAAATCTGGGCATTCGTATTTTATAAATATTCTTTTGGTGATTCTAGTCTACAACTACTCCAGACTCTTATTTTAAGAGAAGCCATTCTCTATAATTGGGTGGAAAAGAAACCTGGGGGGTGATGAGAGCAAAGCAATGTGGGTTTTTTAATATTCTCCTGAAGCAAACAGAAATTGAATAGGCTCCTTCACTGTGTAGTTATCTGACAATATTAAGAATTCTTTGACATTTCATTGGCCTATCAAGACACAGCGATATCTAAGCCTGTTTCAGATGTCTGAGGTAATGCAGGCCTTAAAATGTATGTATCTCTGTCTTGTACACTTAAGCCCCAAGTCTTTATGGTGGGTCATATTCTTCTTGGGATAGGACTAAAGTCAAGCATAGTGTCTACCTTGAATCCAGTACAATTATAGAGACCTAGCTAACTCTTCTTCACACACTAGACATTCCATCCATTTAGGGAACTGAGAATTAGAGAGAAAAGAATCCTAAATCAAATATGTTCCCTGCCAAGGAGCCATCCATAATAACCAGCAATTATGTTTTGAAAACCAACAATGTGCAACATACAATTTCATGACACTGCTTTCAATGAATTTATAATCCAAGAAGGCACATTAAGATACAAACATATAAAATCTAACAAACATTAAAAATCATCGCTGTTGAGAGAGTAATAATAATAGCTAATAATAGGATGCTTTCCATCTTCCTGACATGTTGCTGAATGTTTTACATTCATGATCTCATTTAATCCTCACAACTCTATGAGGCAGGGAAATTTTACATTATCCTCATTGACCAGATGAAGAAACTGAGATATAAACAGGTTGAGTTATGTGTACAGTGTTAGGCAGCTAGAAAGTGGTAGAGAAAGGAGTTGAAATGAGACAATATGATTTTGAAGTCTGTGCCACTGGCCCTCAGAGCTACTGCTTTGTAATGGTGAACAAATAAGAGCAAAGGTTATTCAGAAGAGCTAGAGGGTGGTAAGAGATATAATGAGCCAAGAAGGCATCATAATGGCGATGTGATTTCAAATGCAAAGGGCCTGATCATGGGGTTCATCCCGTGAATCTCTGGGCTACAGAAGCTCCTAAAGAAATGAGGTTAACAGAGCTTTCCTGCCTGCCCATGACTATGCATGTGCCTCTTTTTCTTTCTATTTCTTCCAAAATAAACTTGTCCTTTTAAAATGTAAAAAAAAATAAAAGAAAAAAAGAAATGAGATTCACAGTGACTATAGAAAACACACAAGGGATCCTCTGACAACAGCCCTCAGCCCGGAATATGCCCAGGATACCTAGCAATATCATTGCTCAGCATGAGTTTTTCTAAGGCAGTGTTTCCCAAGGAGCGCTATTTGCTCCTTTCATTCATTCATCCCTCTTTTTGAAAAATTATTCATCCATCATGCCTTTATTTGACAGTTTTTTAAATTATCTATTATATGAATAATATTGCTGAGCAAAATCAGATGCAGGCCCTTCCATCATGGAATTTAGAACTAATGCTTGCTGAACATGAATCATCTGAGTGATGCACTTTAGCAAAATAGCTTTACGTACTTTAGACTAGATAATTTGCTGACTTTAGACTAGAAGTAGGGATTCCAGTGTGCACCAGAGTTGAGATTCAGTGTGAGTGTAGTAGGGAAATAGTGTTAATAAAGGATGTGTGTTTGCACGTATTTAGAAGGAAGACAAATGTGACTGGAGGAAGATGGCAAAGACAGGTGAGGTCTTGGATTTAGGAAACACTGGATTAAACAAAACTCAACAGGTTTCTTTGCTATAGACCTTCTCAGAATCTTCAGTGGTCTGATGTTTAGTGGATCTCTCAAAGGGATATTATTACAGTGTTCTCAACTTATGCTTCTATAGAGAAAGTACTCCCTTATGTATCTAAGTAAAATGGAATAGATGAATGGGGAATGTTGAAGTAGGTTGGGTGTGATAATTTTGTTCCAGAAGTTAAGACACTTGGTAATAAATCTTTTAAGACCTAGAGGTCTTAATCTCTGAATGATTTTTGAATGGGACCTCAGACTGGAACTAATGACTACTTCCGTGTGATGTTATACCACACAGTGATTTCTTCAGTTTTGTCAACTGTCTTTTCGCCACCTTAAGTATTTAATGATTCATTCCAGTTTCAAAAAGGGGGAACTTGTCTCAATATTTCTAAATGTAAATGGAAAAGTATAATTGTAGGAGGAATTATATTCATGATTAAAGTATGAATTAAAACTAAGAATTACTAATTTGGGGGAAGAATTTGTGTTCTTAATCCACTGAAAAACAACTTGTTAATATTTGGTACATGAGAAGTACATTTTAGAGAAAGAACTTCAGATAAACTTTAGAGAAGAAATACACGAAATTGACTATTATGTGTGCTTTCCTGTGCAAAAATGATTGCAAAGATTACTCGCTGATTAATCTTTGCATATTAAATATGTGTAACTGGAATTTGAAAATCATGAGCCTGTTTCATTTATATGGCTTTGAAAAAGCCATGTAATTTTGACCTATTTGGGTAGTTGAGTCATAAAATTAAGGTAGCAATTTTAAAGGTGTGGAAAAAAAGAGAAACCAGTCATCATACTTTACGGATATTGTTTGGGCATAGTTTATCAGTGTTACTCATTAACTACTCCATACATTGACTGCTGATTCTTAAAATAATTTTTTTCTTTTGTTGAATGCTTCTAAGAATAGATGTAACATGTCACATGATCCCACAACAATTGAATGAGATAGGTGTTATTAATAGGCAAGTCAAGTTTTTGCTTAATTTTGCACAGTTGATAAAAAGAAAAAAAATTAGAACCTAAAAAAGCCAAGGTTAGAATGTATTCCTGGTTGACTCTAGAGTTTAAGATCATGTTGGAGGATACATTTTTAACAAATATAAAATGAACACATATGAAAGATTTTTTTTTAGCTTATTAAATAAATGAGAGAAGTGGTAAGAACCAGTTCAAGAATATCTAAAGAATAGACATTATTATGGATTAGATATGTTGAAGTGGATTTGCAAATAGACTTAAAACTTACTGCTTCCACAGTGGAGGAGGGAAGTCTTTGAATTTTCACTGGACAGAATATATTTGCATATCTATAGACAAGAATTCCTTTATACCACTCTAAGTTATCTATAGTTTATACTATTGAAAAATAGTTTGAAGACAAGAAAAAATTAGAGCCCCCATAGAATGGAATAACCTAGAAGGGTGTACTTTAGACAACTCATATGTACAGCTGGGAGCTCTGTTCTTTGAGTAAGCTTTATCTTTTATACAGCAAAGTTGTAAACGTCTTTAAAATATAGAGACATTAGCTTTCTAGTCTCTGTTTTATAGCTTTCAAAGCAGTACTTAATAAATATTTGTGCTGACATGATTAATTACTGACCTTTAAAAAATTCTGTTTTGGGTTTGTTTTTTTTTATAGAATAATTAGTATTTAGGCTTCAAAAATATATTAACATCTCACAACTCTTGACTTCCAAAGCAGGCTTACTTAGAGTCAAGGCACAGAACTCTGACAATAATACACCCAGTTGTACTTACCAAATATAGCATTATCAAACTCTGTCTGAGGACTTAACCTTCTCTAGCAGATAGATGAAAAGAGTTTAATGAACTCATATTCTCCTTGAGTTATCAGATGACACTTTTTCTTGCAAATCATTTGAGTGGTAATTGTTGGAATCAGTATAAATCTTAAATAATTTTCATAAATGCTCTATTCTTAGTCATTATCATCTTTTCCCTTTCCTCTCAAACAAACAAAAAATGTAAAGAACTGGAAGTCCTTGGATATATCCACAGATAATCAACTCAACAAGGTTAACCTTGAGCTTTGAGATTATGATTGATGTGTGTATGTGTGTTTCAATAAAACCTTACTTACAGTAAGAATATCAGGGTCAGATTTGGCTTACAGGCTATATAATGTGATGACTTCTAGTTTAGGGTATGGACTCTGGAGTTAGACTACTGAGTTCAAATCTAGGCTTTGTCCCTTCTACTTGTGTGACTCTGAGTGGGTTACTAAACGTCTCTGTCATAGTAGTCAAAACAATGTCTGGTACATGGTAAGCTTCCGGTAAGGGTTAGTTCTTACTAGACTGCATTCATCTGGAAACTTCAGAAGTACTGTTATATCACTTACTTGATTGAGTCTTCATGATTCAGTGTAGTTACCTCAATAAGGATGACAATTAATGTTCTCAGTTGTCCAAGGTGATTGCTTTTTCATTTCATTTTTGTTTTCTAATAGAAACCCAGTTTTCTATAGATAACACATATCATCTTTGCAATATTAAAATATTTTCAAGCTAGATGAGAAAAATACAAAATTAAATTTTAATGCTAGGAGGAAAACTATTAAAAATTTTCTTTCTGGTCACTAAGTTAGTTACACTAAGCCTCCTGGAAGAGTGGGCCTGGCCAATAAACTAAAATAAAAATCCTTGGTAATTTAGGTTTTTAGTGTTTAAGTACTGGTCTTTAGTTTGCTTGGTGTTTGTTTTGTTTTGTCTCTTTCCTTTCCTTTCACTTCCCAAAGGAATGAGACTGGGACTAAGAGTCTAATATAAATATGGATATATAATCTTTTCTCCCCTCCTATTGTTAGCTGACTAATGATCAGCTGACAGGTTTTCAAGAACACAGTCCATGTCTTAATTTGCTAAATATTTGGCCATGAAATGAGGATGGCCATAGATATCTATATAAGAGCAAACTCTGTATAGAATCACTACATTTTCAACCTGGGGCCAAAATCACAGAACTGTTATTATTTAATACAACTGAAGTTTCCCCTTATAGAAGCTAGGTCCCCCTGGCCATAGCTGGCTAATTACAAATGCTCTGTAAATTATTTTTCTTGAATTTGAGCTGTTTTAGAATCCTCAATTCAATGTGGAATCAATAATAGTTCTTTGACTTCCTGAAAATATGACTTAATATTTCAATTTCTGAAACCTCAGGAAATAGAAAGGGGAAAGGAAGTTTGCAGATAAAAGCAAATTCTAATTTCATGATAGTGGGCTTGTATGACTAAGCAGCAATTGCAGAGATAATGGACTGCAAAGCGAGAGCGTCTAAAGTCCATGCTCCTCATCTTTGGTTGAAGCAAGCAAATCACAAATAAGGAAGGGTTAGTTAGTTATTATATAGTTGTAAAAATTAGTTTAAAATGATTTAAATTCTGTGGTACCGTAATAACAACAAAAGAAGCTTTTGCATTCTGCAATGATTTGTGCTTTTTGAAACGTTTCCAAAAGTTTATTATCTGATCTTCAAAGTAGAAGTGACACCAATGAGGTAGCAAAGGAAATAGTCTTTTCTTTTGATACAAACCATAGAGTAAGAGGCTAGTTAGTAACAGAGACCAAAGAAAAAACAAAATTTCTGACTCAAAATATAAGATTTTCTCCATTATAGCTAATTCCCCTCAGCAATGCTGCCACCAGCATATTCATACAGTACACTGTCTAATTAAATCCAGATGGCTGGTGAATCTCCTTCAATATCATTTGGTTTAATGTGGAGAATGGAGGAGATGCTGTCCCTCTTTTTGGCTATTTTAAGGGGAGTGGTAAGTTTGATTATCAAAGAAAATGAAAATCATGGTTTTTTTTTCCTGCTGTAAAAATCAGTCTCCACATGTAAGCACGTTAGTGCTCCTAGTACATTAGTAACATGCCACAGCTGCACAACTCAAATCATTAAAAAAATAGATGCACAAAATGTCAGAGCACAAATACACTAAACCCCCATTAAGAAATAAGATAATTTCCTTACAGATCTTCATGGAGCAAAGTGAGGTCCTTGCTGATGTATATGTAAGAGGCGTTACAAGCAGCTTACTCATTTGTTGGGCAAACTGCAGAGCTCATGAGGAAAATGTCATCAGAGACATCCAAGAAGCTTCCAGGATTCACTAAACATGAGAGCATGGGGACTAGTACCCTGTTTCAAAGTCAATCAGTGGGAGTTAGACTGCAGTTTTGCTGCTTACTAGCTGGGTGAGGTTAGGCAATTGTTGACCCTCTTTAAGCCTTAGGGCTGTCACACTTTCCTAAGCAGTGTAAGCTGGAGGGAAAGCATAACCTTTTTGAAAGGGCTGTGGGAGGACCAAGTAATCTAAAACCTGTATTTTCATGATGTAAATTAAAGCATACAAAGTTTATATGAGGGAATATTCATTCTAGCACCATTTAAAATTTGATAACAAACAGGAAATATCCCCATTTTTACGACCAGAGAGAAAAAAACAATAGAACCTTAAAATTTTGTACTGGCCAAAGGCATTATTTAAAAAAAAAATTGAGGGAACATTGGTTTATAACACCAATATATGTGATTCAAAGGTATAGGATCACACTTATGGGATCAGATATCAGATCAGATATATCTTGGGCATTTCCTCTAATCAAGAGGATTTTGGGTATAACTTAATCAAATATCAGATGAATACCACCCTACCTTACAAAATAAACATTTTCTTATTTTACATACTGAGCATATTTTTGTGTCATAAAAGCTCAAAGATATCCTGGCTCTAATGTCTTGTACAAAAGACAAGAAGTAGAACCAGACTTTAATGGGTTTACTGCCAAGTAATTGGTGTTTACCAACATTTCTTGAACTAGGATCCATGAACCTCTTTTAGGCAACAGATGTGTTACTGTGGAAGGACCTGTGTGATTTGGGGGGGATACATTTTTATAAAAATATTTCAAAATTAATTAATCATATTCTGGACCATTTTGGTGTTAACATACAATTGAGTACTGTTACCACATTCCAGTGCCAAAGTTTATATTTGTAGCTGTGACTTTGTATGAATTCCAAGTTTTGTTATTTATTTTTGCTTACTTGTCAAAAGTTAACAAATATATGAAGTATTGAAGCCAATGAAAATGAAAATTTATTTCAGGATGCTGTGTAAATAATTGAAATAGAGTAGAGAAAGAATTTGGGTCATTTCATGTAACAAGGTAATAATAGGACTGATCATCTCAAAACAAGGTAGAATATAATGCATCTCATTCATGTGACGCAAAGAAAATAGTCTTTCATATCAAAATTATGCTATTGCTTCTATTTTATTTGTTTGTATTCAATTTGTAAATGTATTTTGATTTCATTGTTATTTAAGTACTATAAGGTGGGAGTTTATGTATTCATTCTTTGGCCTTTCTAAATTCACTTCTTTATTCTCACAGGAATTTTTGTAGATTCTTTAGAACTTTCCACTTAGATAAGCATGTCCCCCAGAAATAGTGTCATTTCTACCATCCTAATCTGGATTTCTTTATTTCTTACCATATTGCATTGACTAGAAACTATGTTGCTTGATATGTAGGGGTTCACTATACTTATAAAATGGATGAATGACTCGCCAATTATAAAGCTATTCTATTTAAAAGTATGCTGTAGATGGATAATTATTTGTCAGATATTATTAATTTAAAAATAGTCATGTTACTAAGCAGTATATGCAACCTAACTTCAGTTAAAAGTGTTTGATTAAGAGGATTGATACATAAATAATAATGCTGCCTAACTCTTGAACATGACAGCAAGAGTGATTCAATGTTATTTTCTGATAGTTTTACCTGTATTTTATGCCTTTAGCTGCAACAAATATTTTTTACAAGAATAACACTATTTTGGGGCCTTCCTGGTGGTGCAGCAGTTAAACGCTGCACTGTGGAGCTGTCAGCAGCGGCGGCGTTGCCAGTTCGACGCCCAGCCAGGAGATTCCCACATGGTGCGGCAGACCTCTCCTGCCTCGCCTGCTGCTCCCCTCAGCAGTGTATTTCCATTGATCTACCTGTTCTGCTCCCCACTCTGTCTCTGGTGAACCCTCTCACCGTCCCACACCTCTGGCCTGTACCCCAGCTTGTATGCATAAATAAATAAAAAAATCTTTAAAAAAAGAGAATGATTCTATTTTTAATAATAATTATGATAAAAAATGTCTGTGAAGGCTTATCCATATGGATCTTTATTCATGTGAAAAAACAAGTAACATAATGTACTCTATGACTTAAAATGGAGTAAAATCTTGTCAATGGGGGGCCTCCCTGGTGGCGCAGCAGTTAAGCGCAGCGCTGTGGAGCTGTCGGCTGCCATGACATGAGTTCGACGCCTGGCGGGGGAGATTCCTACATGGCGCAGCAGCCCTCTCCTGCCTCGCCCGCTGCTCCCTTCAGCAGTGTATTTCTCTTTATTTCCTTTTCTGCTCCCCACTCTGTCTCTGGTGAACCCTCTTGCCACCCCATGCCTCCAGCTGTACCCCAGCTTGCATGCAAAAATAAATAAATCTTAAAAAAAAATCTTGTGAATGGGGTTGTGATTCTCAATTGGAGGCAATTTTGCATCTTCAGGGGTTGTTTGGCAGTATCTGGAGACATAATTTTTTATTATTATAATTTGGGAAAAGATGGTGGGGGCAGTTTCTACTGTCATTTAGTAGGTAGAGGTAAGAGATGCTATTAACTACCCTACAATGCACAAAACTCCCCACATCAAAATATTATCTGATACACAATGTGGATTGGAGTGTCATAGTTGAGAAACCCTGCTCTAGGGTAATTAGCATTTTGGTGCTGAAATACTCACTGGCTATAGAATATAAGACTTTATCAGGTTAATGGAGGAAATATTTTTTGTCACTGAACATATAACTACTCTCTGGTTACAGATAACTTGTGCATTTATTCATAATGGAGCTCATAAAAATATATATTTAAAGATATTACATTGCAGCTCTGTACGTATGATTCATTTTAGAGACAGGAGAAGGTGTTATAAAATAAACAACTAAATAAAACAAAAATATTGGCTATTTTCATTTGGTAGGCTCACGATAAAAGTAGATTATTGAGATGATAGCGATCCCTTTGGGCAAACATAATGCTCACTAACCAAAGCTTCAGTTTTATTGCTGAGATTTCTGAAAGTAGGTCTTGGCAGTCAGGATTGTAGAACACATTACAAGGGGGACGTCTCAATTTTTCTATGTAGAGATCTTTAAAATAGAGAGTAGATGGGGTTTGGACATTATTTCTGACTTCAAGTACATTTAATTAATTTATAAATCACATTGATTAAGGGGAAAATATAGATATGATCCAGAAGAATCATAAGAAAATGTTTGTACATTTCATTGTTGTTAAACTAAATTAATTGATTTCTTTAGTATGCCATTTTGGGTAAAAATGATAACATTGTAGAATTTTTCCAACAGATTTACTTCTCTCCAGTCTCATACACCAATACTTTATCTCAGTTACATTATTAGGAAAGAATTCTAACTGACCTTCCTACCATACTTTATAATGTAGACATTGGTCATGAATTCAGGTTGACTTCTTTGTTAGTTCTCTCAATTGCAAATGAGGTTAATATCTCCTATAGGTTAGTAATTTCCATATGTGATAGCTGAATGACATGGGATATATGAAACACCTAAAAGACTATGTGTGCCTCAAACTCATAGAGAATGCTTAATAAGAATTTTTGACAAAATAAAATTCCCCACGCTCATGCAGTGATTTTTCTCAGCCCTTCTCCCCAATAATAATGTATTTATACGTGCCTTTGTATGAAATTCTGGTAATTTTCCATCTTGTAATGACAGTAAGTAGTTAGCTCACATAAGTCTGAAAATTACCCCTCCATCCTCTTTCTAACCTCTTCCATTTTCTGGAAAGTAATAAATCTTAGATTTATTTTGTAGTCTTGTAGAGTTTTTTTTATTGTTGTTGTTGTTTAAGATCTTGGTCTCTGGGTAGCATGAGTAATTAAATAAATAAGAAAATAATTTTCATTTTGAAGTTTGAAAAGATTGTGATTTGCTCAAGGTCATTAACTCTAAACTATAGAATTTGAATATAATTCCAAGTATCTCTCACTTATATACAGTTTGTCTCTCTAACAATATATTAGAAGGGAGCTAGATAAACTAAAATCTATTTAATCTGGCCACAGGCAATAGAGAGATGATAAGTTAAAGTTTTTCTCTATACCTACTAAGGTTCTTTGTTTTTTTAAGAATTCAATATGTTTGGCTGACTTACGCTCTTTCCCTCATCAAACTAAAGTTTCTTTTGCTGAACTCTCAAACCCAGCATATTATTTTTACCTAAACTTTCTTTCCTCAATGTGAATGGTTCCCTTTTCAATGCTAATGTAATTTTTTCATTAAATAGGACCATTTATCATATGATATCATTTACAGATAATCCTTATTATTTGTAGATTCCATATTTGCAAATTCACCTACTAAAGGTCTATTTGTATTTATTTCTATTTTATTTTTAAGTACTATTTTTCTTATATCATTGTTAATTTTTAGACAATATTTGGTTTCTCCCCTCAGGTGTAGTCTCCATATTTCTTCCACCACCATAGCACTTGTGATATATCCTCAAACCCCCTTGTACTCTTCCCTTCCCTGCTTTGACTCCTCCCATTTCTTCCTGTATGCGCAGATCTATGATAGACTTGCAAATTTTGTATTTTTCGTGACCCTTTGTTTGGTTTCTCTATATTCCACATATAAGTGAACCGTCCAGTTTTTATCTTTTTCCTTCTGACTTATTTCACCTAGCATAATCCTGTCCAGCTCCATCCATGTTGCTGCAAATGGCATGAGTTTATCTTTTTAGATGGCTGAGTAGTATTCTATATTGTATATATATCACATCTTCTTGATTCTCTTATCTGTTTTTGGACCTTTATGTTGTATCTATATCTTGGCTATGGTAAATTATGCTGCAGTAAACATAGGAGTGCAGGTTTCATTTTGAATTAGTGTTTTTGTATTCTTTGGCTAGAGTTGTGGGAGTGGATATGCTGGGTCATATGATAGATGCATTTTGAGTGTCTTGAGGAACCTCCCCACACCTTGTCATAGTGGCAGAAATAGTTTACTTCCCACTAGCAGTGTAAGAAGGTTCCTTTTCCACCACATCCTTGCCAGCACTTGTTGCTGTTTCTGGTGGTCTTTTTGTTTGTTTGTTTTTTAATATGGGCTATTTTCACAGGTGTGAGGTAGTATCTCATTGTGGTTTTGATTTGCATTTCCCTAATAATAAGGGATATTGAACATTTTTTCATGTCTTTTAGTCATTTGCATTTCCTCTTTGGAGATTGTCTAGTTAATTCTTCTGCCCATTTTTTGACTGGGTTGTTTGCTTTGTTTTGTTGAGTTGTGTGAGTTCTTTCTAGAACTTTGATATCAGTCCCTTATCAGATACATGTTGTGCAAATATTTTCTCCCATTCAGTAGAGTGTGTCTGTTTTGGTTGTTTCCTTTGTTGTACAGAAGCTTTTGAGGTTGATGTAGTTCCAACTATTTATATTTTCCTTGCTTCTAAAGATGAGTCCTCAAAGATGTTTCTGCAGTTTACAGCACAGATTATTTTGCCTATGTTTTCTTCTATGTATTTTATGGTTTCAGATCTAACATACAGGTCTTTTATCCATTGAGTTGATTTTTGTGTATGGTGTGAGACAGTAATCTATTTTCATTCTTTTGCATGTGGCAGTACAGTTTTCCCAGGACCATATATTGAAGAGGTTTTCCTTGTTCCAGTGTATATTATTTGCTCCTTTGTCTTAGATTAGTTGGTCATATATAAGTAGTTTTATTCTGTGCTTTCAATTCTATTCCATTGATCTGTTTGTCTGCTTTTGTTCCAATACCATGTTATTTTAATTATTATGGCTTTGTAGTATAGTTTGAAGT
This sequence comes from Scalopus aquaticus, assembly GCA_004024925.1. Taxonomy (NCBI): domain Eukaryota; kingdom Metazoa; phylum Chordata; class Mammalia; order Eulipotyphla; family Talpidae; genus Scalopus; species Scalopus aquaticus. Next base: position 179,732 of record PVIJ01001361.1, read on the forward strand.
CTGGGAGTATAATGCCCTCACTCTATTTTTTAGTCAGGGAAACTTTGGCTATTATTTTTGTGTGCATGATTCAATATGAATTTTAGCAATATTTGTTCCATGTGTTAGAAGAATGCCACTTAAATTTTTTTTGGAACTGAATTTAATCTGTAAATTGCTTAGTGTATGTTGGCCATTTTGCTAATGTTGTTTCATCTGATCCAGGAGCAGGAAATGTCTTTCCATTTCTTCTATTTGTTTTAATAATGTTTTATAATTTTCCTTGTATAGGTCTTTAATCTCCTTTGTTATGTTTATTCCTAGGTATTTAATTGTTTTTGGTACAATGTAAATTGGATGCTTTTTTCTTTAAAGATTTATTTATTTATGCATACAAGCTGGGGTGTAGACCAGAGGTGTGGCGTGATGAGAGGATTCACCAGAGACAGAGTGGGTAGCAGAACAGGCAGATCGACTGAAGTACACTGCTGAGGAGAGCAGTGGGAGAGGCAGGAGAGGTTTGCCGCGCCATGTGTGAATCTCCCTGGCTGGGTATCGAACTCTTGCTGCAGTGACTCTGGATAGCTTTATAGTGCTGTGCTTAACCTGTTGCGCCACTAGGGAGGCCCTCGGATGCTTTTCTTAGTCTCTTTTTCTTCAGGCTGATTATTTGCATATAGGAAGGCAACTGATTTTTGTGTATTGGTTTTATAATCTGCTACTTTATGGAACTGATTTATTGTAATTAACTTTTCTATTTTTTTTTAGGGTTCTCTATGTATATGATCATATCATCTGCAAATAATGATAGCTTTACTTCTTTTCACAATTTGGATTTCTTTTGTGTCAAGGACTTCCAGCATTATACTGAACAGCAATAGTGAGAGTGGACATTCTCATCTTATTCCAGATCTTAGTGGAAAGGATTTCAGTTTTTCACCATTGAGAATGATGTTAGCCGTGGTTTGTCATATATGATTTTTATTATGTTAAGATATGTTCTTTTATCCATGTTTTTCAAGGGCCTTAATGATAAAAAGGTGTTGATCTTTATCAAGTGTTTTTTCAGCATCTGTTGATATGATCATATGCTTTTTTGTTGATGTGGTAAATTATGTTAATTGATTTTTGGATGTTGAATCATCCTTGTGTCCCTGGAATAAATTCTGGATGAAAGAAAGAATTACCCGAAAGGATATGAACTTGCAGCCTTAAATCTCAACTGTTTGTTCAAATTCATGTTCTTCAGCCTGACCATAAGGCTAGTTTCTTCTTTTTGCTTAGTGTGAAACACATTCCTTGAAGTCAGTGGCAAAGAAAATTGCTGGATAAACTATATGCTACTAAAGAATAGTCAATGGCATAGTTAACATGAGCTTTTAAAATATAGACTAAACAGAGTGCATAAATATTCTGAAAAGAAATCACAGATTCCTTACTTTGCTCTCCAATCTGGAGAGTGATTTTCCCCAACTTTGCTTACATTGCAGCTAGTCAAGATAGTCCTTCATTGCTATTTACTCTTCTTGTTTTATCGCAACATGTCTGAATGCTCATAGTTCTGTGCTCAGCTTTGTAATTAGATGAAATGGTGAAAATAACTAACTTGTGTCCAATTTTCTCTGCATAAAAATAGCTTTTGGAGTCTTCTGATGTAATAATTGCAGAAGACTTTAGGTAAACTAGGTCTTAAATTGGAGTCTGGTTAGAGCCAGATGGCTCAGTGACTTTGTTTACATTTTGTTCATTGATTGTAAACTCAGATGCTGTATCATAATTATCTAAAGGGCTATGCAAATTTGAGGATTTCTAGTTGATGACCTGTAGAACATTATTATCATCTCACACACTAACTCGTATCCAGTAATCACTCTGGGTACCAAACAGCTTACTTATAAAGTCATGGATTGGGGATCAGATTTTAAATCTCTTTTCAGACCTACTGTTTGGAGTTCTACTTGCCTCAGTTTACAAATCGAGATATGTAATTCAACAGGTCACAATAGAAATTGGAATTTGGGTCCTGAACTTTTAAAAAATCTCATGTTTTCTAAAATTTTGTCAAGAAGGGAGACTCCACTCAGCTTATGAAGGCATTACATTGTATTAGAATTAGTATTTGCATCAATACTAAGAAGCATTTTAACTTGATCCAACAATAACAATAGTAAATCATTTACATAGCACTATAATTTACAAATTAAATTTGACATGGCAAATGGAATCACTGAGAAGCTAGTCAGGTGACATAAATAAAGCTGGGTAAGGGCTGAAGTAAATGAGACAAGACATACGTGAAAATTCATACATTCATATATATAATGAAATTCAGCAATATACAAAATTACTTTTTTTCCTCACCCAGATACAAAACTATGAAATCTGAATGAGTAGCAAACCCCTCAATGGCTAGAAGGCCATCCATAAAAGTCCCTGGGAAGAGAGGAGTGACCCCAAAGAGTCATTGTCTTTATTCCCTACACCCCCTCCTGTGAGCCAGGAACACTAGAGCTGTGGAGCTAGCTTTTATTAGGAAAGTGCAAAAGAACTGGAACATTTCCTTGCTGGAGTACAAAGACCCTTTGCCTTTTTTGTTGGCTCAGAAGCTTCAATCAGTCTCAGTGTTTCAAAGGTTCAGCTAGTGGAGTTCCAACTGGGCTGGGATTGAGTAGTGCCCTGGGTACTGAGTAGGGAAGCAAGTGCCTTTGCCCACTCAGTAACCCCAGGCTGATGAGATCTCCCTACGAAGGTTGGATCACAATGTTTTATGATTCAAACCATCACAAGGACAACAGAGAACAGGGTGATGAAATACCACTTTACCCATTACTTTCAAACAACTATTTATTACCTGGCAACCTCTGAAAGAACATAAATAAGGATCTTAAGGATTTACCAAAATCCATTTTCTAGTATCACATATTCAGAGCAGGCAGCTGCCTTTGAAAGTTAAAAAAAAGCCAGGCCATCCTAGCTGGTAGTGAGCATGTCAGTGATGGACAGATATATAAAAGCCATGTTAAGTGAAAAGGAAAGAGAAATGAACCATTAGAAAGGAGCTTGGCAGCTCAGAAGAAAAGTCACACAGGAAGAACTGGGGAGAGCAGGCTCCATTGTTTGTTACCCCTAGTTCTTAGACAAGTCAGGAGGAAGACAAGATGATCAGCATACAGAGAACCCGCTTATTGTCGGTTGTTGTTACACTCCATTTTGGTAAAAGACAAGATAAACTAACTTTCTCCTTATGATACTAAGAGAAGGTGATTATTTATAAAGGACAATTACAAAGAGATGTCAACCCCTGGCATGATCCCATTACCTATCCCCATTGACATAGCTTAATCTGGTAAATCATTCCGTTAATTTCACAATTATTTATTATTTTCTGTATTTATAATGGGCAAGCTACTGTGCAAAGCACTAATGATATGAAGATAAATGAAATTGTATTCTTCTACTCAAGTCAACCACAGTCTAGTGAATGAGACAAAATATTACAACAAGATAGTAGTAGGGAAAAATAGAAAGCGCTCAGCCTTCAGACCAAGATATAACTGTATTTGACTCCTTGCCCTGCCACCTATTAGCTAGACTAACTAATTTAGCCTGTTTTCTCATTTGTAAAGTGAAGATAACTACCTATATAATGTAGGACACTTTTAGGAACCAGGAATACCACTTTTCAAGTAAAGTAGCTATTAGATAAATGGGCATTAGATATGCTAGTTTATCTTGTGTTTCTCCCTCGGGATCCATACTCTACTTCTCTTAACCCTGCTTTTTGACCTAAAATACTGTTATTTTTGGATTGCATATACAAACTATATCTTCATTCAGACTTTCTTAAAGAAATACATTCCTTCCTCTTTGACTTCTGGTTGTATTTAACCAGTTGCTGTCATTGGCAATAGATTGGAGAGCATTAGGATTGTGACATTGGGGTATGTAGTTCTTGAGTCCCCTCCTTGCGCAGTTGTTGTAACTCTTTCTACAGGTCACAGTCTTCATAAGGTGGCCATCTCTATCAGGTATTTTCTCTAAATTTTGGTAACTGCTCTATCCCTTTCCTTCATCAAGTTTAGTGTGGTATCATTTTCTGATGCTACTAGCATGAATCAAGGTACTAAAATATCCCTTGTTGGTTCTCCCAAATTCTGCTTATATCTTTGATTTATTAAATTACATTCAACTATCTAGTTGAATTATGCCAATTATGCCATCTACTTCCTACCTTCCTATTGAGGTCATACATACACACACACACATACACACATACACACACATACACTATATACATACATATATGTATTTATTAGTGTAGATACTGAGATGCTGTGAGGGAGAATTCTTACAAAAGGCTATATCTAAAGAACCACCTGAGAGAAGACACAAGTAGAAAGCTATCCCATGGAAAGATATCCCATGTTCATGTATTGGAGGAACTAATATTAAAATGTTCATAATACACAAAGTCATCTATAGATTCAATATGGTCCTATCAAAATTCCATTGGCATTTTTTATAGATGTTGAAAGAACAATCTTAAAATACACATAGGACCACAAAATATGCTAAACAGTCAAACAATCCTGAAAAGTATTAAAGCTGGAGGTATCACACTTCCTGGTTTCAAACTATACTATAAAGCTATAATAATTAAAACATTATTGTGCTGGTAAAAAAAAATAGACACATAAACCAATGGGACAGAAAAAAGGCCCTAGAAATAAACCCCTGCATATATTGTCAACTAATATTTGAAAAGGAAACTAATAAAACTCAATGGGGAAAGGATAGTCTCTTCAACAAATGGTGGGAATTGAATAGCCATTTACAAAAAAAAATGAAATTGAATTTCTATCTTACACCATTCACAAAGGGCAAATTGAATTGAATTGATCAAAGACTTAAATAGAATACCTAATGCTGTAAAACTCATAGAAAAATATTAGGAAGAAAATTTATGACTTTTATATAGGCAATAATTTGTTGGATATGACACCAAAAATATAAGAAACAAAAGCAAAATCAAAAAGTGAGACTACATTAAACTGAAAGGCATCTGTGAGGCAAAATAAGCAATCAGCAAAGTAAAAGGAGAAACTGTGGAATGGGAAAAAATATTTTCAAGCCATTTGTTAGGTAAGATTTTAATATCCAAAATATAAGAAGTACTCCTACAAGTCAGTAACAAAAAAACAAAATAAAACAATCTGATAAAAAAAAATGTTTAAAATATTGACAAAGGAACTAACTGGATATATTTCCAAAGAAGGTATCCAGACAGCCAAGAAATACATGAAAAAAACGTTCAGCTTCACTAATCATCAGGAAAATGCAACTCAAAATCCCAGTGAGATATTGCTTCACACTTGTTGAAATGGCAGTCAGCAAGCAGACAAACAGTAACAAGTGTTGATGATGATATGGAGATAAGTAAATCCTTGTACACTGATAGTGAGAATGTAAAGTGGTTTAATCAGCCACTAAAAAAAGCAATATGGAGGTTACTCAAAAAAGTAAAAATAGAACTACCATATGATCCATGTTTTTCAATTCTGGGTATATATGCAAAGGGAATGAAAACAGGATATTTTTATACTCCCATATTTACATACTCCCATATTTTTGCAGCACTATTCACAATAGCCATGATATAGATAACCTAATTGTCCACCAATAAATGAATAAAGCAAGTGATAAAGAAGTCAAGGTCATAGGTACACAGTGGAATATTATTCAGCAATGAAAAAGAAGGAAATTCTGCGGTTTGTGACAACATGATTGGACCTTAAGGGAATTATGCTAAGTGAGATGTCAGACAGAGAAAAACCAGTATTGCATGATGTCACTTACATGTGGAATCCAAAAAAATTGAACATATAAATATAAACTTGGAACTGTTATATGAATAAGTCCTGGAGATCTAATGCACAACATAAGGATTATAGTGTATTGTAAACTTCAAAGTTGCTAAGAGACTTTGTCTTTTTCCTGTATCCAATAAAGAAATGATAATTATGTGATGTGCTAGAAGTGTTAGTCAGTTCTACAGTCGTAATCATATTGCAGTATATAAATATGCCAAATAAACATTGTAAACCTTGTTGACCTGCCTTCCTCTAGACCCTTATAGCTGTATCCATTTATTGGTAGAGGGGGAATGACAGTAAGAATCCTATGTGGAAGTTCTTCATGGACCAAAGATGGAAGTCATATTTATCACTTCTACTCACAGTTTTTCAGCCAGAATTCAGATATATAACTATATCTAACAAAGGAGACTGGCTCTTTGTCTGTAAAGAAAAGAACACAAATATTGATGAACACCAGCAGTTTCTTTGTGGTAGCACAGGTCCACATGATCAAGACCAGCACTGAATTCTATTTTAGAAAACAAATCCACTTTTCCTTTCATATTGCCCTCTTTTCCATCATTAACCAGGTATTTGCCAGGACCCTCTAATGTGCAGATCTGGGCTAAGCCCATAGGCCTATAATGCTGTTGATATATAAAACCTACACTCAGGGAGAACTAATCATACATAGAAGAACAGTAAGAGGATAATGCATATATGGTTTGCTTTTGTTGCCTCTTAACTAATATGGTTCTGGCTTCTCAGATCCAAATCTTTTAAACAGTGCTGGACTTTCAGTATCTATTTCTCAAATTAGAATAATGTATATTTGATGGAGTAGTTACTAATTTTTCTCCAAATAGAATCTCCTCTCAAGAGAAGTTCCAGGGAACTCCATCAAAGTCAAACCTCCTTGGAATGTGGGTGTCAGAAGAGGTGATTTCTAGTCTAATATCCCTTCTAATACCATTCTAAGATTTTGTGTTACTACAACCAAATAGAGCCAGCAAACCAAGAAAGAAAGACTGGATAGGAAGCAAGAAAATAAAACATGTGAATGAGGGATTAGTGTTTAGGGGTATAAGCTGGTAGAAAGGAGAACTTACTGAAACAGTGACTTTGAGCTATTTATTTTCTGTCCTAACTAAATATTACTTTATGGTTGTTAAGCAGTTGAGCAGATTTTCTCAGTGCTTGGAATTCAGTGTCTAGACTCTCAAATAAAGAGAAGTCCTCAAACTTTGGAGTACATAAAAATCATACCAGCAACTTGTTTAAAATGCAGGTCCCCTGCCTAGGTATTCTGATTCCGTATGTTTAGGGCAGGAACTAGGAATGTGTGTTTTAACAAAAACTTCTAGAGGACAGTGTCTCAGAAACCTTAAGAGTGAGATTACATCCCAGACTGCTACTGACTATGATGAAGAAGCTCAATGGAGACGGGTATCTCAAACCTTTTTCTCCAATAAGGTGTCATGTGGCAGACCAGAAGTAAGTAATCAGTGTCCATCTCAATCTTTTAGAGCACATATGTGCTATGGTTTGCCAACCCTACCACTCTACTTTGCTGCCAACATTTGCAGAGTAGTCAGGAGAAAGAGGTGTTGCAATAGGACTCTCCTGCTGTATTTTGACATTGCTACACAGCTGGACAAAAATTAGAGGAGACAATCAATCCAAGAAGCAGCTGTTTCCCAACAGCTCACTGTTGGGCAACACATCTGGATTCAGGGCTCTTTAGTCCCTTGTTTGATTTGCAAAGTTTAGTATCTCAGAGACAGTGTTTTTCTCACTTTAGACAGTTTGCCACGTGCTCTCCCATTCAGGCTGACATACCCAGAACTGCATCTGGGGATGAAAAATTAGATTCATCTCCATAAACAATAGACTTGCATCTCCAAAAAGCTTCAGATGCTGCTAAGAAATTTCTCTGCAGCCATGATCACCATAAAGTGGTATGCAACTTCCTCCTTCTACATTTATCAGAATACATTTAAAACATTTTTTTGTTTGTTTTCATGGATTTCACTAGACATTTATTATAGTTCTTTTTCATATATGGAAGCATATGATTAGGTGGAACCAGTGAAAAAGAACATCTAGGACCTCAGATCCCACCCAGCAGTCTTATCACACTATGCTGTCTTATTTACAAAATCCCATTTTGGTTTCAGGTTCGTATATGAACCAACTGGTATGGCAGAAACCAAGGTTCATAAGTCTACATGCATAGGAAAATGATGCCTTATAAACCATGAATCATGAAAATAAATTTTGCGTTATACTTGTATCTCAGGAAATGTTGAAGTGATATTTTAGCTTTGATCAACGATTTCCAACTTTCCTCTTGATTGTGGCAGACTTGATAGTTAATTGTAGACTCTGATGACTAATGGGGACAATCAGCCCATCAAGTTGTAGACTCTCTAGGGTTTGAAAAATAACAAACTGGCCACAATCCAATTGTAAGAAATAGCAATTAGGCAGAGTATCTCAAGTGAGGACACATCTTGACATGTTATTTTATTCCCTTGCTAAGAAATCCATTGTATCTTGTTTACAACTAACATTGCTCTATGCAGCATTTCTGGCAAATGGGAGACTGCCCAAGCTCCCATGACCACTCCAGAGGCAATGGGATTAGTATCTTCAAGTTTTCATGTTGTCCTGTTCAGGAGGGTGGGTGGGTGGGTGGGGTGGGCAGACAAAGAGACAATCTGGAATGTGTAGGAGGCTGCTACAGTTGAGGCCCTCTGGCTACTCTATATTATTTAATAATACATAGATTGCTACAATTCAGAAAGCAGCAGAACCAGGAGCAACTTCATATCCTGTATCAACAATGGCAACTTGTGTCCAGCCATGGTTGAAGTAATATCCTTACAAACCTTTTGGCTTCCATGATGAGAGATATGAAGTTTCAGATGCTAAACAAGAAAAAATGAAACACATCCACTAAGTAACTAGAAAGAGAAGAGCAAAGGAAATATGGGGATGGGACATGTTGATGTTTAGTTAGGTCTAATTTACTATTTTGTATAAGGAGAGTTCTGAGTTTGTTCCTCCATTCAAAAGATATTTTTTAAGTGCATACTATGAACCAAGTACTATGCCAGACATAGAGAATATAATAGTAAGTAAGATTCTTTTATGGAGCATTGTGGTTGTCATAATCTCCTGTGCTGGTTGCTATTATTGATGCTATGGAGCCCATAGGTTGGGCAGCTAATGGAGATTGGAGAGATCAGATCAAGACAGCCTTTCAGGAGGAAATTACTTTGTATTAGTCACACTTTTTGTCACCGCTTCTTTGTCTTTAAAGAAAGGGTAATAATACAACCTCATGAGTTTGAGGTGAAGATTAAATAGGATGATGTATATAAAGTTCTTAGCATAGTTTTTGGGTATAGTATGTTTTGCAAAAATTGAGTTGGTACTATTATCTGTGTTATTGTTATTCATAAGCTATTATAGTTAGTATTTTTATTGCTACTGTTATGTTGCTTTTTTTATTATTTGGGATTTGAAGGATGAGTAGGTGAGATTAAGGGGAAGGATGGAGATCACATTAGACAGAGGAACAGCTTTTGTAAGGAGCTTCAAGCAAGAGAACTAGGTTGGGGTAACAGGATATTTAGTATTTATATAAAATATACAAGTTATATATACACACAGCATATATATTATATATAAGATATATATATATAATATATACATTGTATATTCTATGTATATTATATATATATATATAGTGTGTGTGTGTGTGTGTGTGTGTGTGTGTGTGTGTGTGTGTGTGTAATGTAGACATAAACCAGATATTCCGTTCATGGAGAGCTTTATAAACCAACTCTAAAGAGTTTGGATTTTACCCCAAGAGCCAATGCTAGATATTACATAAAGGAGTAACATGATCATACATGTACTTCCCTCCCCCTATACACACACCACATTCAAATCCATATTTATAAATAATCATGTCATAATACAGCAGAAACTCATGATGATATAATCAAGCCTTTTGTTTTAATGTTGAGGAAATTGAATGCGAAGGGGAACATGACTTAACCAGGATAACAGGAGTTACTACTTATCTTTTGACTTCAAATACCTTGTTTTTTTTCCATCACCCAACATTGCTTTCCTTAACACAACACTCTTTTTACTGTTGGTGCTCTGCTGTTGGCTGAGCTAGAAAACTCTCAGGTTGAGAGTACCTCAGCTAAGCTCTTTCCTCTCTTAAAGTCTATAGGAACCTGTGGAAAATTCTGGCACTGATAAGTTGCCGTTAAAAGCCAGGCTCAAATTTCACAAAGTGTATTACAGTGTGTCACTGGAAGTCCAGTGGTTAAGCTTTTAAGCACTCATAGTCATCTCTGCCAGGGTATGATCCTGGGGTAAACTTTAACTCCATGACCACCTGCCAACCTCCACCTCCTTTCTTACACAGATAAAATTAAGTACAAAATGAATGTAAAGACCAGAGAGGAAACTGTCCCAAAAGAGTACCCTGTAGATTTCAGGGAAAAATCCCTGTTGGGGGATAGATTGAATTTGTGTTCATCTTGGATCCTTTTAGGGCTTGATTATGTGTGATTTCCCCCCCTAGATTTTGGAGGCAAATTTCTCACAATTCTTAGATATCTTCCTCAGTCACTGACCATCAAACTCTAAATTTGGTGCACCTACATCCACCAAGCTGCCCTTCCCTCACAGTGCTCAAGGGCTATTGTCCTGATTTTCTACATGTTAAGAAGAAATTTGAATGTGCTAGCAAAATAAATGTATAGTACACATTTCCCTGTAGAAATACCTTTATCAAACTGTTACCAGAACCCAGATAACTTCAGTGGCGGGAGCTGGCAGTAGCAGCAGTGTTCCTTCACTCTGCTGCTCCACCACAAGTCTGTTGGGGCAGTTGCTCCTCAGAGCCCTTTTATGTAACAATGTACTTCCTAGATTGTGGAATGGACCAATCAGGTGTGAGCTATGAGCTGATTAGTACTACAGCCACAGGATTGAAAAATGGTCCAATCAGATTTGTGAGTGGGGCACCCTGAAAGAGGATATAAGTCAGGGTTGGAGGGAGCTTAAAGGGAGATGATGCCAGGCCCTGAATAGGAGATGGTTCTAGCCTCCAAAGCAAGAAGAAGAGGAAGGCTTTGTTCCTGGCCTCCTAAGAAAGAAGAAAAGAAGCATCTAGCAATCAGCTTCCGAAGAAGAAAGAAAAGCTGAAGACTACTGTCAGAGACTGTCCTCCTGTCCTGTCTCTGACGTTGCCTGAAGGGAGCACCAAAGACCCTGGGCCTAGTGTCTCAAAGAGCTGTTTGTTGTTGGTATAACCCAACTAACTCACAAAGAACTGTTAACAGTTGGTGTCTCTGACATCACCTCTGAGGGACCAGTAGTGACCATCACTACTGGCCAGTGCTGTCCAGTACTCCTGGTGACTGGTGGCCACCTTCACTGATGCTATCTGGGTGACATATCCAGCCACTTATATCCCCAGTTTGTAAAATAAGCCCCATGGCGGTTGTTCTTGGAACTTGTGATCTCTTGCAATTGTGCATGCTGGACAGACACCAACCTGTCCTCCTATCAGGCACTGTCCTTTGTTGAGCTATAGCCCATAGGCCCTTATTGTGTTGCTATTGCCCTTGGTTTTTGTTTTCAGCCTTTTGGGGACTCTCTTGTCTCAGAGCCTAGGCAGGTGGGTGACGTTCCATCCTTTCATCTGCCCTGTTGCCCCGTCTGCCTCTGTTTTAAAATCATAATTTAATATTACATTTTTAAAAATGGTGGTTTCATATGTGAAATGATCATCGAAAAACATCATCTGAAGATACGTCCCATGATATGTTTCATCACATTTACATTTATAAAAAATTTTATGCAATTTCATTTCCCTAAAACTCAACATCAGAAAGAAAATTCATCTCACTTAAATGTCAGGTATTTCTTCTCTTTATTAGGACAGAGTTATAGCTCTTTATACCCCCTCCCCCCCTTTTTTTTTCTGGTTTGGCTGTCAGGAGTTGTTTGGAATTAATGCAATACTTGGTTACTGTCAATAACCCACCCTTGGTTTACTTTTCTGCTTCCTTATCATGTTCCCATGAACTCTCCAGATGACCTGGGTGAAAATTGGGAAGCTGTGGAGAGGTCATCTAGTTGAAGGTAGGAGTCAACCAAGATCCCAAATTGGCAATTGTTTCTAGGACAGTTACCAAGACTGCCTTGTGAGAGAAGCTTTTATTCTCTTAGTGAAGTCCTGGGAGACTTGAGACCTTCCTTTATGTGATGTTTGAGAACACTTTCTTGTTTGTTTTAAACTCCATGTAGGAGTATATATTCATTTGTATTGCAAGATACTTGATATTATCTTTGGAAGAAGATTATAAACTATAAACAAGTGGTCGGTCATTAATTACAAATATTTTGCACTAAGATGCAGTAATCATAAATTATCACCCTGAGATATGTATTCTACCTGTCACCAAAGCAAAATGGCCATGAATGAGCACCAACAAATGCTAATCTGTTATAACTCTTACCCATAAGCAAACTGTCTGTACCTTGGGTGACACTTAGATCCAATGATCCAGGGTGAGGATGGAGATAGAGCCCTGAAATCATGTAACTGTTTATCCCTCTCCAGAGTAATCTTAAATCTGTGAATTTAGCTTTTACTCAAATTAAGTGAATACATGTCATTGTGCAGTTTTCAGAACTGTTTCTGCGATGAGCAGAAGTGATGTGAGAACAGTAGATGGGGTATTCTTCAACAATAGATGGGAAGTTCTTCAACTTTTCTTAGGATGTTTTTATTTGGTGAGGATTACTTTTATTTCTTATATTACAGGTAGAAAATCTAAGGTCTTCGTCATTGTGTTTTGGGGAAGTTGAATGCACGTCTCAGGGTGATAATTTATGATTGCTGCTATCTTAGTGCCAAATATTGGCACTAATTTATAGTTTATAATATTCTTCCAAAAATAATATCAAGTATCTTGCAATACAAATGTATATATACTCCCTGAATGACTGAATGACTGTGAAATTGAAATAAAAGGTCATGTAGGTGACTTCTTGATCTTGTCATAGGTCTCTAATGCTGTCCAAATGCCCTGATATTAAGCTGTAGGACAGTGAACCTTAAATGTAGACTCTTAAGCATCCAGTTGTGTGTTGCTAACTACAAATGCAGGAGTCATCAGAGGAGAAAGACACCAAAGCAGTAGTTGGAGATGTGGCAGTTGGGAAGTGAGAATGCTATTTTTTGAGAGAAAAGGAAAGACCATTCCAAGTGAGGAAGCTTAAAGAAAGAACCATGGGAAATGAAAATGTCCATGAGGAATGCAAAAAAGGCAGGGCAGAAGGAGTGAGAATATAAAAATTAGGTATTTAGTGTGAAAGAAAATAGAAGTAGCATGAAAAATAGATATTGAAATAGTGAAAAATAAGGTTGTATATTTAGGTTCAGACAAGATTATCAAAGGCCATAAAATGCAATAATGTTTCTAGAATTACCTCTCAGGGTATGTGATATGAATTAGAGATTATAAAGATTACAATGAGGAAAGAAACCAAAAGGCTGATGTGAAAGTCTAATAAAAGATAAGGTGAGGAAATGATGAGGTCTTGGGCCAGGGCAGTGACAATGAAAATGGAGGAAAAAGTCATATTTCATTGGAAGAAAGAACCAGCATTAACTGAGAACTTATCATCTCCCTGACTCTATATATGATTTATCTTATGCTGCTCATGAGAATTTAAAAGTAAGTAAGATTATTCCAGTCTACAGAAAAAGCAGAAGTAACACTTTTAAGAAATTCACTCAGCAACTATGAATAGCCAAATATTTGTTTTCTAGCTCCAAAAATTATGATTTTCCCATTTCAACTTCAGCTTCCCTGAGAGACAAAAAGATGAGATTTGCCCTCAAAGTTGATATCCTTCCCCAAACACAAAGATGGTTTCTGAAGTCTTGAGATTTTCTACCTGTAATATAAGAACTAAAAATTGTATCACAGAGATGAGATGATATTTTTATGAACAAATTAAAGGAAGAAGGGAATAATAGTAATCCTAACTTTTGTTGACCCTATTCTAAGCTATTCTGAGCACTTTGGCATTATCACATTTAATGCCCTAAAAAAAGTGCTTATAAAGTAAATGCAATTATTATGCTGACTCAGGTTAGGATGGTAGGCCTGGTTTGGAGGTGAAGAAACTTATCTGATGTCTTAGCCTGGGTTTCCCGAAAAATGGAGTCAGAAATAAGGGATTATCTGGCAAATAATTTATTTTGGGAAGTAACCCTAAGGAATAAGAATGGGAGACTGGGAAGAATGAGAGAGAAGCAGAGAAAGCCATTCATACAGTGCTATGAATGGACATGGTCATTAGGTGGGCAGCAGAATCTGAATCAACCTGGGATACTCTGAGGAGGTGAGAAGAAAGTATCACAAAATTATCCTCAAAGGAGAGAATAAGGGACTTTTTAATAATTGGTTCCAACCTGCCATTGGTCAAGGGTTGCTCCATAAGTGGTTAACTCTCTTCAATTTCACGTTTACGAATGTATTAGAATGTTGAACTGGTTCCTATAGGTATCTAATGTCATAGTGACAGAGTGAAAAGCAAGAGATAAGAGCTTAATTGACCAAAGTATGGTCAAGATATTTTCACACCAATGGCAGAAGTTACAATGCTGGCCAGGAGAATGTGATATGGGGCACAAAAAGTGTTATGTAAAACAAGGGTTTGAATCCAGGTATTCTGACTCCAAAGCTTTTACAGCAGTGGTTCTTAAACTTTAATGTGCCTCACACTGACCTGAAGGGCTTATGGAAACATAGTTATGTTATGTTATGTCACTCTATGACATCTCACCAAAGTTTTCTGAGATAAGCAAAGGAAAAATTCATATGAGGAAAACTATGCCCAATTCACTGACTTTCAAGTAGTTGGGAAATAGTTTTGATGCCTTTCAAAAAGAAAAACTTCTCCCCTACACGAACTACAAGGTTTAAATCATAAACACCAGTGCAAGGAATGGTAAGCCTGGTTCAAAAGGCTCTAGATGATCAAAGAAATGGTTTGATGGATTGTCATGAGTTAGGCAGGAATCCTAAAGAAATAATTGTGAAATTTGCAAAGTGAAGAAAATCTAAGAGATTTAGAGTATGAGGAAGTTTAACTTCTAAATGAAGGCATGACAGAGAAAACAGAGCAGCTACTGTAATAAATCTTTATATCTGAGGTCCTTGGTATAAGCTTTTCATTTTTGTTACATTTAATTAACACCTATGAAAAATAATACCACAAATAAATAAAATACAGCTCTTACTTTCAAGGAGGTTACAGTCTGGTAAGGGTGAAAAACAGGAAAGTAATTAAATTAGGAAGCTATCTGGTGATCTTATACCTCTGGATCATACACAGTGTTGTACACCAATGTTACCTTAAAAACAGTGGAAGATAGATTGGAATTCTCCAAATAGGCCTGAGACTAACCACTGTCATGGATATGCAGTGAGCAGTAGCTGGGAGAAAAGCATTTGTGCTGGATTTGTGCTGTGGGCTTGTGAAGCCCTATTTTCCCGTTTTACTAGCCTACTGATACATTTTGAAAAGGAAAAAAAAGTGTGTGTGTGTGTGTGTGTGTTTGTGTGAGTGACATCAGGACTCAATCTGAAAGAAAAAGCTGCCTTTTAAGCCTCTTTTAAGAAAGGAACAAAAATTAATTGAGTGTAAAAATGAAAGCAACAAACTTTGCCTCAGAGAGCTAAAAATGTTTTCATTAAGGAGGTGGTAATTAAACTGGGTGTGGAGGAGGAACTGGGTATGCCATACAATGAAGGGAGAAAAGAATAGTTTGGGCAGAGGCTTCACCATGCACAAAGGAATCTTGAAAAACCTGGGATATGTTGGGAACGACATTGAGCTCAGCTTGATTGGACAGTAATAAGATACATTCTGGGACCAGTGTGTGAAGCTTGCATGTGCCAGGAAAATGCTTTGAACTTCATCTAGTCAACAGCAGAGAGAGAGAGAGGTGTTAAAACAAAATTTAGCACATGCCCGTGTTTTTCAAGATTTAATTTTCTAGAAAGATTTTAGATGAAGTGTAGAAAATGAGGTTGATTGGAAAAATGATGTGTGAAACATGAAATATGGAAATGAAGTTTCTGAAACAAAGCAATGATACTTTATTGAGGAGGTTATATTTCATGGATATAGAAACATTGGAACCTACAACTTGATGGGTTGAGAAAATAGCAGAGAGGGCAACAGTAGAAATTCAAGAGTTAGTTATTAGCTTGAGGTTCTCCACAAATCCGAGTCCTTTATTTGACTCTCAGGATGATGCTCCATGGCTTTCCCATAACATTTTTTTGTTGTTGTTATTAAGCACCTAGATATAGGTAGCTCAGAGAGGTTGAGGTAAGAGCTCCTCTAGTGTTCTTTTAAATACCAAATGTACTAAAATATAACTAGAATAAATGTGTCAAGGTCAAATGTGTTCTCAAGATCTTCTTAAATGTCCACTGGGGTTCTCTAAGTTCTCCCTTTTCTAGCATACCCATCCCTTGAGTCCTTTTTCACAGAGGATCTCTTGGGACTGGTGTTCCTTTAAGCACAGTATAAGAAATACAGGATTGTCAGATCTAGGAGCTCTTTACAATGAAGATAGAAAAATGTAAGGTGACCCTTTCCTCAAAGGAGACATAGTGGTAGAGTGGACAGGTCTGTTGGCTTCAGAGACAGTTAAACCTTTGGCAGTATTCTAATTATGCCCTTGGTATGTCTATAATTTGGAGCAAGTCAGATAAACTCTTAGAATCAGTGTGCTCATCTATGAAGAACAAATAATGTCTACTTCACAGGGCAATGAGAGAATTAGAAAAATGTCTATAACATAACTGGTACTTAAGCAACAAATTTTAGCCGCTACAAGCTATAATAGCTTTTCCATTAAGGAAGCTCAGAGTTTTAATTTATACTATTAGCACTGCTCCTATTGTAGCTTTTGTCTCGACTGGGAATGTCCTTATCGCCCTTTGTCTGCTGGTACTATAAATACCTTTTTTTTTCTTTTTCTTCATATTGCTTATAGGTGTCATTTCTGCATACCTCTATTGGCGTTTGCTTTGACTTTCATTTGTTGAACCAAGTGACCAGTTGTTGAAAAAAGGGGAAGTTGTGTAGATTTGGTGGATTTGGTGTTTTTAGAGTCAGCAATCATAGAGTTAGGATTATTTGCTCTAAAAAATAAAATCAAAGCAGAATGAGCGATGTGGGGAGCTGAACCATGAGCTATTTCTGTACAATTCCATGGCTCCAGATCCAAATTTCTGTTTTGCTAAGAAGGATGACTCATGAGACTAAATCACAAGCATGTCAGAAAAAATAACTATTATGAACTCTTCAGGTTATGTTTGAAAATGATTAACATGCTATTGTGAGGATGCTTCCTCTGGCAGGAGGATAGATGTTGACATAATTGGAGCATATAACTTGATGTTCTCAATTAAAAGATTCTGAGCCAGTTTTTATATTTTTTAAATAGTGCATGCTATTTTCTCTAATATAAAATTCTCAACTTCTACTCAAATTTGGTCATGAGCCAAAGTAATTTTGAAACCTTAGTGCAATAAAATGCCATTGGTCATCAAGTTGAACACATTTCAAGCTGTGCTTTTACTCTGCTGCTTAAAAATTTCCATGGCTCCCAGTTGTTTACTGAATTAACCATAAACTTTTAATGTACAATTTAAAACTCTTCAGGAACACTGTGAAACAAAAGGGAACTAAATTATGTATTTTAAACTCGTGCTGCTCAAGCCCACATATGAATGACCTGGAAATCTTGATAAAATATGGTTCTGATTCAGCAGGTCTGTGGTAATATTGCCCAGAAGTAAGACCATAGCAAGACCTTAGGTGATGAGAATTAAGGAAGCAAAGATGAGCCTTAATCATTAAATCCTGGGGGAGGGGTGGGGACTGGTAGGGGGGAAAGCCAGTGAGGGGCTCCAGTAGAAAAAAAAATGAGAGATGTAGAATCCTGGAAAGATTTCTAAGACTTTTCCTCCAAATGTGTCTCAGGCATTGGATTTGTGTATGATTGATGTTTTTCTCCATCTAGATAGTTCATACCAAATTTTCTAGGGACTTGGAACTAATAGTCTGAAACCATCTGAGTCTCTTTCACCAGCACTAGAGCTGTGTTCTAAGATGGGAAATGTGTCTTTTTCTCTCATACTTTAAAAAAGCTCAGCATCTTCCTGGCATAGAGGTTAGCACAGTCCTCGTCTTTCTTAGTTCTGAGAATTTTAGTTGTGGATTTAGGAGCCAAGCCATCAAAGTTATGTCCAAAGTGACCTGGGAAATTTCATGCACATCAGACTTGTTACAGATTCCAGAATTGTAAGCTGTTAGGATGATAATTTATTAAACACTTACTGTACAATGGATACCATGATAAGGGCCCTGTAGACATTATTTCATTAGAGTCATAATAAATTAGAATGGAATGAGCATTTGTTTAACTAAACTGAGTATTTTATAAAAAATTATTAAATTTTTCGTTAGGGTTTTAGTTTTAAACTGTCCTTTGTATAAATGGTGTATAGTCATTGTGGGTTTTCTTTGTTATTAAATAGTGACTGTTTAGCTTATCTTCATAATTTTTAGAGTATTAGACACAAAAGTAGCTACTGAGTACTGTCTGTAACTGGAGGGAATTTTGAACATTAATGATGCATTTGTATTGTCTTATTTGGTATTTGTAGAACATACTGTTCTAAAAAGTTGGGTCACCATTGTACCTTCTGGTATTTTTCACTCAGCTCCTTAATTGAGTCATTTTCATTTTAATCTAACTGTTGCTTGGAGGAACTACCACAGGAAGTTTTAATATGAGTCTCACTTTGGCCTTTACATGGATAATTCTCCAATTTGAAATTCAATTCATGAGGTATGTTTTCCTTCACTGATTTCTGTGAAAATAAAACATTAACAACTGTTAAATTGTTACTTGCTTACTTGCCTTTTCAAGAGGAGTCCAAAGCTTAACAAAATGGAAATCTTTTCTCAGCAAAGCTTGGTTATAATATTAAATTTCAAGCTTGTTTACGGGATCAGGTCCATAAGGATAGCTTTAGCCACTGTGTGCTTCTTGTGTGCTTCTTTTAAATGCGTGCTTCTTGTCCTGCCTCTACTGCAGTTGTTAAATCATGTTTGTGTATAGAATAAATTTAACTTAGTTATTTTTGAAAAAGTACACCTCTAGCCCCCTACCACAGCTTCAGCTAGTAAGAGTCTCTAGTAAGATCTCTAGTGTGTGGCCCAATCATTTGTATTTTAAAACAACCACAACCACTACCAATTAAAAAGCAGCTTATGGAGTAATTCCAAACAGATTTGGAGACCATTACCCAGAGCAATGAAGTGGTATCAACTGATTAAAAAAAATGGACAAGAGACATATCTTTACTTGGACAGACATTTTAGAAAATTGTAAGTACACTCTTGGGAACACCTATGTCAGAATTTCCTTTTAAGTTTATTTAAAAGGCCAATTTCAAAACCCTAACCTGGATTTACTAACCTGAATTTCAATGTCTCGGAGATCTTTTTTTTTAATCAGGGTCCCCACATGATCCCATGCACACTGATGTTTAATATCCTCTCTCTATATGAAGGAACAATTAATTGCCTTTAATGGATACTCTCCTGAGTTCTACTTATTGATAATTCTATCTCCAGTCTGTAGGAACTGTCATAATGCCTCTAAGAAGTTGTTCTCATAGCTGTTTGACAAATGCATCCACCTTAGTGAAATCTGTGAATCTTCTTCCCAGAAAAATTCACATGTGCACATTTAACATTTTATATTTCAGCAGTTTCATAGATTTGACATTAGTTCACATATGCCACATTAATAATTTCTGCCCTCAAAAAAGGAACTGTGTTAATGGGCCTCCCTGGTGGCGCAGTGGTTGAGCGCTGCGCTGTGGAGCTGTCAGCAGCTGCGACACAAGTTCGACACCAGCTGGGGAGATTCCCACATGGCAGGGCAGACCTCTCCTGCCTCACCCGCTGCTCCCCTCAGTAGTGTGCTTCCGTAGATCTGCCTGTTCTGCTCCCCACTCTGTCTCTGGTGAACCCTCTTACTGCCCCCTGTCTCTGGCCTATACCCCAGTTTGTATGCATAAATAAATAAATCTTTAAAAAAAAAAGGGAACTGAGTTGATCAACCTTAGTAAACATTTTTTTTTCCTTCATGGCTCTATTCCAGAGCATAGAGGATTAAGGAAATATAGGAAAGGCTCTCTCAGAAAGCTAGTAGAGTAGGATTGAGAACAGAGAGGAGGAAGCTGTACCCAGAATTAGGACCTTGTTGAAATGTAGTCCAGTCTGAATGGAGGTCTTCTTTAAAACACCCCAGACTTAAGAATTTTCACAAATTCTTTTTTTCTTTCTGATCCATGATAGTTCCTATGAGGTTTTTCAACAGCAATTTTTTTTAGAACTACTGTTTGTCATGTATTGTCAAGAGCTTAAATACAAAGATGGAATGGACATGTGCTGATTTCAAGCAACTCACAGCTAGTGGTATAGCAACTCACAGCTAGTGGTATATTCCATATATCTGAATTTTTAAATCCAGCCGGCCCTTTCACAGTCTACCATCATGGTCATGAAAAAACTAGACAAAGATATTAACCAGAATTTCAGAGATGTTACAAACTGTTGTCCTATTTTATCTTTTAGTCCAACACTCAGGGCATCCCCTTCTGCTCCCAAACTTCACTCCTAGTTTCCTTATTTGTTCCCTCCCCTTCCTCCCTTGGGTTCAATGATTCATTGGCATTTCGTTCTCTGGCATACAAACCTCATATTTTCCCCCTAGATAGTTATTCTGAATGCTCCCATGACTTTAGTAATCTTGGAACCGTGGCCCCCAATATCAACATTCCTGGCCCTCAGAATCCTCAATAGCACTGCAATTTCCAACGTAGGGAGAACGGTACCTTCATTTAATCACTTAATATTATTGAGTGTGCCAGCTGCTCTTCTAGGCACTGGGAAAACATCAGTGAGATAAACAGCCAAAAATCTCCAGAGTTTTTGTTTTAGTAGGAGGAAACACAATAAATAGTATAGTTACACACAGAAATTCATAAGTAATATATGTAATAAATACAGTTCGTTACAATTACTCATGGGTTCCACATTTGTGAATTCTGCCAAATGTTATTTGTAACTACAAAGTCAATACAACTTGTCATTGTCCTTTATAAATATGTGAGAACAGTGAAAACTTGTGTCACTTGACAGGCAACATTCCTAGATGAGATCAAACAAGGCAAAACTTTGCCTTCCTAGTTCTGCTCTCTTACAATCTCATACTAACAAGTGTCCTTGGTCTATTTAGTGGTACTATTTTTTTTTCATTTTTTTTTTGTTGTTGTCAGTGATTTTTCTGTTTAAAATGCACCCCCAACCACCAGCCCATGCACACCCTAGTGTTTCCTAGTACAAGAAGGCTGTGATGTTCCTTACTGACAAACATATGTAAGCTTTGTTCAGATATAAGTTGCAAGTTCAGTGTTGATGAATCAATAATATATTCTTCACCATGTTTGCAGGGGTTATTTGGTCCTTTTAGCGTTGCCCCGTGGATTTAGGGCTTGGGGAATCATCACAATAAAATGCTAATATTCTAATGACTGTTGTTGATGTCAATAATAAAGTCCTTTGTCTCTGTTCCAGCCAGTGGAAACTATAATAGGCTAACTTGCAGTTTGCGTTTGGTTAAAATCTCACACCTTTCACAGTTCTTGTGGTTTGCGTATGGGTAAGAACAACCAGTAAGAAGTTATTGATGGATGGTGAAAGGGAGAGAATTTCTGGACCAAATGTCCTGAGTAGATTAAACGTACTGATGTCTAGTGACATGTACAGGATCTCAGGTTTTTCTTTCATAGCAATAGAAGATAAGGCAGAATAAATGGGGACAGATACAGGTAGATGAGTAAGTGTGGTTATGAGAATGTGTGGACATCCTATTGCCATTGCTTTTGTTTTCTTTAGTGAATTATCGAGCATTGTCATTGGCTTAGAGCCAAATTGAAGAGTTTGGAGAGGAAAAGGCACAGAATGGTCATCTTTATGTGCATCATAGATGGACATAGCAGACAAGATATGACATAGTATGGACCAGAGCATTAGGGTTGATAATACTGCTATCGCACTAGTTCTAAATGTTGATAATACTGCTATAGCAGTAGTTCTAAATGTGAGAACCACAGGATACACTCCTGTGTGCCCTTTATGAGTCATTCATACAAATGAATGCTGATGGCTCTTGCCCTTTGGACATTAATGAATCATGGCAATCAACAAATTCCGTTTCCTATCCCAGGAACATCCAATGCGTGTCAAGTAAAGTGAACCCAATTCCCCAATTAAGCACTGGTACTTCTGCCCAAAGGTTCTGGAGTCTATCTCTATACAAAAAGCTATAGATACACATTTTAGTACCAAGTGGTTAACCAGTTTACATTGTGAAATTTTAATTTTATTACTAGAGAATGTCTGCTCAATTTGTACCTTTTATTGGTGATGCTCTGTTTTCTACCATACTAGACATTTACTTCCAGATAATTAACATCACTTAGGTTTTAATGTCTTAATTACCTATCCTTATTAACTTTATGGCAAGAGCTACAGCCTGACAATAATGTATTGCAAAAACATGTCTTATGATATAAATACACACCTTCCACCAGCAGAATGAGGAGAACAGAGGCAATCAGTTTAGTTTGGTCCCACTGAACTGATTCCTTTTAATGCCCAGGCACATGGACCAGTCTTGTGTCATGGCAGGTGTCTTGGCTGAGCAAATTCTTCTCAAGCCAAATATTCAAGCTCCAGATACTTTTTAAAACTATAAGAGAATGCCAAGAGAAAATATAAAGATGCCAGTATTCCTCAAACAGTCTTTATTCAGTCAGGCCTCTCTAGTCTCTTTATTTGTTGTGATGATTTAATTAACCAACAACAGGCACTTCTCAGAACCCCTATGTGTACACATTACTTTTCTGTAATAGTCAAGATAGGCTGGGTTCTGCTGTGGTTGTAAATAACCCCCAAATCTCAGGAATTAACAATAGTAAAGTGTATTTCACACCCATGAGAAATTCTGTGCATGTCAGGTCACCCTCCTTCATCTCATAGCCACTTAGCCAGTGGGTCCCCAAGTTCTCCCTGGCATGGTAAGATGTCCCCAAAGGTTTAGGCAGGAGATATTTGACTTATTGATTAGAATCCATTATATGACCTTAACCTTATATGCCAGAGAAGCTAGAGAATATGAGGAACACATGGATGTTTAGGAATAATGCTCTCTGTTGCATTATTCCAGTACTATAAAGGAAAAAAAGAAAGAAGGTTAAATGTTTGTACCTGAGAAGATTTTAGCTGTTAGAGTGATGAAAGGGAAGGCAACTGACGTTCACCAAACTGGGTACGTTGCTAGAGATGTTAAAGTATTTCAGTACATTTTCATAGCCCTGAACCTGTCTTTTTTTCCCTACTAATTATTGAGCAGCTATTATGTCCTGGAACTTAGAAGAGCCCTGGATTTCAAAGATGTCTATGTTTCCATACTACCTTTCAATGAGGAAAGACAAAGACAAGCAAAAATGCCAAGCCAATACAATATAGTGACAAAATACCCCAGTATATTCATCTCCTAGTGTTACTGTAACAAAGCACCATGAACTGTGCAGCTCAAAAAAACAAAATTTATTATTGAAAAAAATTATTTTTTATTATTATTACTTATATTGTTTATTTATTTATTATTGAAAGAATTTATTACTGAAAACTCCAAATTCAAGTTTTCATCAGGTCCATGCTCCCTCTGAACTCTGGTTAGAATCTTTCCTTACTTCTTCTTTCCTTCTGGCAGTGACTGTCAGGCCTTGCCATTTCTTGACTTGCAGCTACATTGCTCCAGTTCCTGCCTCTGCCATCATATAACATTCACCCGATGTATCTCCATCTTCACTTGGCATCTTCTTATAAGAACACCGGTTATATTGGAGTAGGGTCCACACTAACGATGTCATCTTAACTTGGTTGTATCTCAGAAAACCCTATTTCCAATTAAGGTCACATTCACAAATACTAGTGATTAGGACTTCAGCATGTCTTTTGGGGGAAGGCACGATTTAATCAATAACATGGTGGGTAAACTGAGAATATTAGTACAATACATAGGAGTGACACCTAGATCAGAGAAATTTTCTAGAAGAGATAATGTCTAATCTAACCCCTCCAAAACCAGCAGTAGACAAGCAAAAATATGGAAGAAAAACATTTCAGGTAGAACCAGCATGTGGAAGGAACCAGCAGCAATAGAGAGTCTGATAAATGTTTAAATAGTTCAGAGGAGCTGGAGAAAAAGTTTAAGGTGAAAAAAGAAAAATAAATGGAGTTGGAGGACTGGAATAGGACTTGATTTTTAAAGGGCTTTGAATGGGTTGGGGCTTTATTCTGAGAACCAAAAGGTTTAATTAGGGAAGTGACAGTATGAGAATTTAAGAAAGATATTTTTTTTTAATATATATATTTTTATTGTTATTTATATCTTTTACACTTTGTATTCCCCTTGGGTAACCCACCACCAATTCACCCCTGATCCATCTCTGTGGTCCCTTGTGTTCTTTTCTACTCCATTTTGTGCCCTTATCCTCCCCCTCCCCCGGCCTCCCCAAGTGTCTCATCCTATTTGGTTTCCCTATAGTCCTGCTATAAGTGAAACCATTCGATATTTTTCTCTTTCTTTCTGGCTTGTTTCGCTGAGTATGATCCCCTCTAATTCCATCCATGTCGCTGCAAATGCATGTGTTTATCTTCTTTGAATGCTGAATAGTATTCCATTGTGTGTATGTACCCATTGTGTGTATGTACCACATCTTCTTGATCCAGTCATCTATTTTTGGACATCTGGGTTGCTTCCATACCTTTGCTATTGTGAACAGTGCCGCTGTGAACATACGGGTGCATGTATCCTTTTGGATTAGTGTTTTTGTGTCCTTTGGGTAGATTCCCAAAAGTGGTATTGCTGGGTCGTATGGAAGCTCCATGTTGAGCAGTTTGAGGAATCGCCATACAGCTTTCCATAGTGGTTGGACCAATTCACATTCCCACCAGCAGTGCAGAAGAGTTCCTTTTCTCCACAGCCTTTCCAGCATTTGTTTTTGCCTATATTTTTAATGAGTGCCATCCTCACAGTTGTGAGGTGGTATCTCATAGTGGTTTTGATTTGCATTTCCTTGATTATAAGTGATGTTGAGCATTTTTTCATGTATCTGTTGGCCATTTGCTTTTCTTCTTTGGAGAAGTGCCTTTTGAGCTCTTCTGCCCATTTTTTGACTGGGTTATTGGCTTTGTTTTTGTTGAGTTGTGTGAGTTCTTTGTAAATTTTTGTTATC
>PVIJ01001362.1:0-204196 GCA_004024925.1 Scalopus aquaticus
GTTGACTTTTGTGCAGGGTGTGAGGTAGTAGTCTAGCTTCATTTTTTTGCATGTGGCTGTCCAGTTTTCCCAGCACCATTTATTGAATAGACTGTTCTTGTTCCACTGCATTTTCTTTGCTCCTTTGTCAAAGATTAGTTGTTCATAGATATGTGGCTTTAATTCTGGGTATTCTATTCGGTTCCATTGGTCTTTCTGTATGTTTTTGTTCCAGTACCATGCTGTTTTAATTATTATGGCTTTGTAACATAGTTTGAAATCAGGGAGTGAAATTCCTCCATTTTCTTTCTTTTTAGTTAGGAGGGCTTTAGCTATGCGAGGTTTTTTGTGGTTCCATATGAATTTCATCAGTAGTCGATCTATTTCTTTGAAGAACGTCATTGAGATTTTTATTGGAATAGCATTGAATCTGTAAATTGCTTTTGGTAGAATTGCCATTTTGATAATGTTAATCCTTCCAATCCATGAGCAGGGGAGGCCTATTGCAGCAGTAAGTGTTTGGCCTTCAATGTGAGGCAAAGGTAGGTTCAAATCCCATCTCCATGACCTTGACATTCACTGGCTCTGCCCCTGAAATAAATTAGTTTAAATTCCAAAGTTTGCTGAGAAGTCACAAAAGTGTGCATGCTTATTTTCCCCTAAAATCTTAGACTGCAGAGGCCTCCCTGGTGGTTCAGCGGTTGAGCACTGCACTATGAAGCTGTCGGCAGCTCGCGATGCGAGTTCGATGCCCAGCTGGGGAGAATCCCACATGGTGCGGCAGACCTCTCCTGCCTCGCCCACTGCTCCCCTCAGCAGTGTATTTCCATCGCTCTGCCTGTTCTGCTCCCCACTCTGTCTCTGGTAAACCCTCTCACCACCCCACGCCTCTGGCCTGTACCCCAGCTTGTATAAATGAATAAAAAAAAAAATCTTAGACTGCAAAGAGTGCATTTTTTCAGGACTCGTAAGCCAGCATTACCATCCAGGTGTCAATCTAAAGAAAGTGGTAAACTGAGACAAGTTCAGATAACACTGGTCAACAAATTTTTACAAAACTCATGTTACTGAAATAAAATTGTCATTTCCTATCAATTTGTATGTCCTCAACACGAATATAGCAGTCAAATTCTAATTTTGGCTCTAATTTTTTTTGTAATCTGCAATAAATTGATGTTTACATCACAAAATGCATGCCAAAAGTAATAAGCCTACAGTTAATACCTATAAAAAAATCAAGTCATAGACTACTTGTTAGACTTCTTCACTTGTCTCTTGTATAGCTGTTCAGGAATAGAATAGATGGAAGACGGTTTCCATTGTGCAAAAGCACAGCCTTAAGACTCAGTTTCGAAGAGTCTAGAAATAGTCTCTATTCTTGTGGGTCATGAGTGATTTTTAAGGCATTCATGAGGCCCTCGATATCAGTACAGAATACCAGAGGACTTTCCTTTTTGATGAAAGGCCCCAACTGCTGGTGGAGGTTTTGCTATAAATTGTGACATCTTCTAGAAGATTCCATTGTTGGAGTCTTGATCCTAGCAATTCTGCCTTGTTCTAGGATAAGCCCAAATCACAAACCAAGTCATTTAGTTCTTCCTGTGTTAGTCTGTGTGGGGTTGATGATGCACCACAGTGAAAATCTGGATCACTGCATGCTAATGGAACAGGATAAGAACAGGTCAGCTCACCTTTGTCCTCATCAGATGAATCAAGAGAATATTCTGCTGGACGTTCTGGAATAGGAAGTCCCTCACCATGTGGAACTGGTCTCAATGAAGATGGAATGTTTGGGTAGACTATTCTCGACTTCTTTTGCTTCATTATTACCCCAGAGAAAGGAGGAACCAAGCAGAAGTCACTGTCTTTTATGTGGTTGCTTGGCTCTTTCCACACCGTGGGGACTGCAAACGGCATTGATGGTCTTTTGCCATTTAACCACTGTGAAAGCTGTGTTGTACACTTAGCACAGTATATATGCGGGGCCCAGTGCTTGTCTTGGTCACCAACCTTGCATCCAAAGTAAAGATGATAAGCCTTCTTCACTTGAGAAATGATAATTTTCTTCTGGTTGGCAAATGTCACTTCCCCACAAATAGAGCAGAAATTGTCCACACTATTACTTCAATTTCCAGGCATTACTGTTCTGTATTGTGCCTATATGGATGAAATAATAACAGTTCTATGAAACAGTAGCTTAAACTGTCTTGCACAAAGTCTGAAATATTTTCAATGCTCAACCTTTCCGACAGGGCTTTCTATAGTGCGCTGCTGATGTCAGCTTACTTCAGCAGCCACCTGGCAATAGTATTGTATTGCATCAGAGAAGGATGCAATCAACTCTGGAGGATGTGTGCATGATGGTATTATGCAATGCGATGCAATATTCCATCATTCTAGGCTGATTTAGGATGTTGTTGCAGTCCTACTGGATAAATTTACGTGGTGAAACATAAAATGAATTATATTAATTATCTTCAAAACGAGAGCTAATACAAAATTTTCAGGGTTATATTCATGTTCAGCACACCAAGATATTACCTAAGGCCTTTTAAAGTCAGTAACAATCACAGTGTTGACCAGTGTAATCAGAAACTGAGTTTTTTGAAAGTAGAATAGATGCAATTTAGGAAAGGCATACTATAGCAACCTACAAGCAAGTCTTTGAGTATTTGGAATAAGCTGTAATTATGGGCAAGGAGTGTAAAGAAAGAAAAGTCCAGCCAAAGTTTAAGCAGTAAGGTCAAGGGCTTGAGGCTGGGGAAGGGTTCTTGGTGAAAGCTCATTGGTCAGAAAATAAGTCTCAAAATTCTTTAAATTGAGCATTTTTGGGAAATCAGTCTCTCATTTCTTAAGTTCTGTTCTTCTGAGGGTATATGTTTGAGATTTTCTATTTCATATCCTCAGGTTTCATGCTAAATTGAAATTGATATATACTGAAAAGCTTCTGTGCTATATTTTATAGATATTTCAGTTATAGACATAGAGTGTTGTACATGACGTCAAGTGTCTGGACAGAGGATTGGAACTATTCTTCTCGCCCCCACTGCCTGCACATAGTATTTGGCACATAGTATATTCATATAACTCAATAAATATGGAGAAAAAGCACCAGCCTATAGTCAGGGAAGAAAGAAAAATTATACATAAATATATCATATAAGCTTCATTTTGACTTCCGCTTAGTCTACTTCATCTTTTTAGAATTTTCCTACACCAAGAAATATAATACCAGCATAAACACATGGTGGAGTTATACTTAGTTGGATTTTTTTTTAATTAATATAAGGATCTGTATGTTTTTGCTTGCTATAATTATAAATCATTTTTTTCATACTTATCAGTTATGGAATGAAGGAGATCTGTTCCACTTTAAGTAAATCTTACTTGGGAGCTTTTGTATTTATACAACAGATAAACTAAGTAGCAAATACTTATTTAGCAAAAGTCTTTGCATGAGGATTCAAGACAACTGCCTTATGTATCAGGTTACTGAATAAACTTAGATGAGTTTTGCACCCAGCATTATCAGAGACCCAGCTTGAATAGAAAGGTGCTCTATGTGTAGAGATAGTCTAGGTGTAAAGTAGCTAAATATACCCTTGAAAGACCCAGTAGATTAACTAGTA
The DNA here is from genome assembly GCA_004024925.1 of Scalopus aquaticus. Classification (NCBI taxonomy): domain Eukaryota; kingdom Metazoa; phylum Chordata; class Mammalia; order Eulipotyphla; family Talpidae; genus Scalopus; species Scalopus aquaticus. The sequence continues at coordinate 3,609 of PVIJ01001362.1, forward strand.
GATTCTAAAATGGTTTGTGATAATCTTCTGACACTTAATTTCTCAATCCTTCTCATAGATAATTTTTTACAACGGGTACTATAACTTCTGAGGTATTCTAGCCAAGGTCTCAAGAGGGTACTTTGTCAGCTTTGGGCTTCTGGTCACACAAAATTATAGAATCCTGGAGATAAAAGATTTCTTATAGATCATCTCCTTTGCTACTCAAATTGAGGATTATGGTCAGTAGACTTGGCACAACCTGGGAGATTGTTAGAAACAGAGACTCTCAGGGCCCTCTGCAGATCTAGTAAATCAGAACCTGCTACACTTTAAGATGCACAGGGGATTCTCACACACAGTAAAGTGGGAGAAGACTGAGTTCCTACTCCTGGCCCCTATACTCCACGTGGCTAGCACACTGTATGATTATTATTGTGACCTCCATAAAAACATTCTTAAAATAAAATAGAACCATTAGTCGTCCCTGTCTTGGCTTGGTAAGCAGTTGCTCTTTCAAAGGGAAGAGATGCTTCTCTGAGGAAATAGAGAAACAAGAACATGACCCAAAAAACTATGTGTAGGAGCTGTGATTGTGATTTTTTTTTGGGTGATCTCTGGGCCACTTTATGTTATCTGAAAGGCATCATTTTATGGAAATCTTGGACACCATTGAGACCGTACTTCTATAATTTTTCAAATTAAGGTAATGCTTTACCACACCGTATTTTATTCAGAAATACAGAATCCTGCCTCTTCAGGTGCATGTTACCACACTACATCCACTATTGTTGTGTTTTGTTTTTAGGTTTTGGACAGTAGGAAGTTGAATGAGTGAGAGATGAGGAACATGAATACAAATCTTATGAGAAAAATACACTGATGGCTAAATCACTCTGAGTTCCTTATCTATATCAACCTGGGACCCAGACAGTGCTTATATTGCCAAAGGTGAAAAGATCTGAGGAAGAGGAGATGGAGCTAAAGCCTTCTGATCTTTTCTGTAATTGTTTAGACGCAGAACTATGTGATAAAGTGACTATGAGACTATATTCATGCATTGTTCAGCCACAGAAGACACAAATTCCTATAACAAGAAATATCTTTCATTAGAATGTTCTAAATGAGTCAAAACTTTGATAACAATAAAAGAGGAAATAATTTGCAATGATACTCCATTGTACCTGGGTAGCTTTAATCACCTAGCACCTGAAGTCATTAGCTTTCAGTTCAAACGGAAAAGCTGAGGAGATTCTGATGTCACCAAGATCTGAAGGCCGACAGACCAATGCTGCCTTCTTGGAACTCCTGGCAAAGAAAGGAGTATCATAAGTTAATCTAAGACTTTATACACTTTTAATTACCCTTAGGAGGGTCATAAGACAGAGGTGGGACCTGGACCTGACCCAAGGCAAATACAATAAAGGCTTTGTTATTTGGTACATGTAGATAAGATTAACAAAACAAAACGAAAGATACTTAACCCATTTACCTGCTTTTCCCAGGAACATTTAAAAATCCTCTGTTTGAACCTATGGAAACTATGGTTTTGATTTGAGAAGACAAAAGGACTTAAGCTTTAAACACTGGTTTATTTTCTTGGCCACATAATAAGAGGACAAAGTAAAATTCATACTTACATATAACTATTTCTCTCTAAGTTGGTATTTAACAGAAGTTTGTTTTTTATACAAATTCATCTGTAGTTTCTTCCTTTATAAATATGCGTTAAAATATAGTCATAGTTTTAATTTTTCATGAATTTTAATTGTTTTCTGTTCCTTTACTGTCACCCAGTATTGTCCACTAAAAACACAATGTGAACCACCAGTGCAAATAACTTTAAATTTTCTAGTAACCACATTAAGAAAGAAAAACTACAGATGAAATTTATTTTAACATTACATGTTACATAACTTAATTCCAAAATATCATTACAAGTAACCAATATAAAAATTATTGAGGTATTTTGCATTCTCTCATGTTACATCTTTGAAATCCCATCTGTTTTGTATGCTTACTTATAGCACATCTCCCTTCAAGCAGCCCCATGCCAAGTGCTCAATAGTCACATGTGGCTAGTAACTTAGGAGACCCTAATGAAAAACACAGACAGTCCTTCCAGAAAAATTCATGTTAACATCCTGCATAAATGTTTAAGCAATTTATGAACTTCTAGAATCTATCTTGGACCCCCTAGGATAAATAATCCCAACTACCATAATGCTGTCTCTAGTCTCATAATTTTTCTTAAATGTTGAAACTTTTGGAGTGACATAAATTATTTTAAAAGGAAACTGTATCATTCGTATAAATGAAAAATGTGTCATTTGCCACATGAGAAGATAACTGTAAAAAAGTATTTTTGATTTTTTTTTTTCCTTTATTGAGGTAACATTGGTTTACAATACTCTATATGATTTAGGGGAGACTCACACCTCCTTAGATGTATGTTACCACACCCCCATCCCCACCCCACACCCCCATCCAAGCACCCATAGCCCTTCACCCCAGATCATATTGAGTCCTCTCCCCAACTTTATTTCCACCCTTACCTCCCCTCTCCCTCTAGTAACCGCAATTCTGATAAGTGAAATAATCCAGGAGAAAGACAACTACAGGATGATTTCATTTATATGCAGAATATATAGAAAACAACCAACAACAAAAAAAAACCCCAGAAAGGAACTGACAAAACTGACCGTGCCACCAGCCGAGCTTGAGAGTTCTAATAACTCCAAGACTTGGTTATGTCAGTCTTTTCTGTTTTCATCATTCTGATGGGTGTGTAGTGCTATCTTATTGTGGCTTTAATGTGCATTTTCACCTAAAATAAGTGAGCCATAAAAATTGTTAACATTCATATAGAAGCTTTTCATTTATTGGCTCAAGCTATCACATGTATGACAGTTGTTCACCCTTTTCAGTAATCCTAACTATTTCTCCATCCTGAGAGACGTGATGCCTGATTGTGCAACCATCCCAGTTTTGTCAGATGTGAAAATTCCTCGGTCACACCCCTAGTGCAATCTCCCCAGGGTATGACCCTGATAAATGGTACACAGGATCCACCCAGCATTCCTGCATATGCACCTGCTAATGAGTTTGCTCCCACAAACTTAAGGCAGCCTGCCTGTTCAGTAAGAACCTGATTAGCATTTAGTGAGCACCTATTTGTTCCAGGTACTGTGCTGTGCAAGAGACGATGCATAGTCACTCTCTTGAAAGAGTGACCCTTGTCTCTTGTGTTCTCCACAATCTAGTGAGGGAACAGAGAGGAAGCATGAGTGCAATGCAGTATGATATATGCTTTGAGAAATGTGTATGTGGAGGGGGATTTGAGGCCCAGAGCAAAGTTGTTGGAGAGAGCAAGGGAAGTCTTCCGGAATAGCGCTAATCGGAGTGAGTATTATGGAAGCAGAGGGAGGAGATCCTGGGTGAGCAGCTGTAAGGAAAGGTGTGGAGATGAGCCTCTACTTGGGCTTTTCCAGGTATCTCAAGACAACTGGGGTGTAAGGCTTGAACAGGAGGCACAGGTGATAGAGGCCAGAATGCCTACAGGGCCAGATCATGCAAGGTATATATAGGGGAAAGCGTATTTCACAGAATTTCAGCCTAGAGAATCTCCTTGCTTCCCCTGCAAGCAAAAGGAATCAAGACTTCCCTTCTGCTGTCATCTCTGAATTGTGACTTCCACTCATCTTTTGTTAAATTGCATGATGTTAGACTTCTTTCTAATTAATTATCTAGGCACAAGTACACAGTTTGGAGGCAATATATACATTGTCAAATATAATCTAAGATTTGTGTTTTCTTCAGTGGGTGTTTCTTATGTGCCTTTCAGATCTAGCTCCCTAGCTCACACAATAACCCCAAGTGTGAGATCAACGCACTTTGAATTTTCTTAGGGAGTGGAGTTTTATTCTGGATGTTAGCCTTTGTACTTTTGATTGGAAGTCAGGGAGATGTTATAATGAAGGATCTGGTCATCCAAATCAAGTCAGTGATGATAACATCTGATCTTTCCCCCTCATGCCCAGGCAAGGAAGACACAGGTCACCAGAATTACCACCATTTTATTTAATGAGCATTCATGAAGCATCTATCTCTTTCCATTTTCCAGGCAGTATTCTAATTACGGTACTCTCCGACTCCCTTAATCCTCACATCTAACCTAGAGTTAGGCAACATTATTTCCATTTCACTAATGGGGAAACTGAGGCACTTAGCACTTAAATAACTTGCTCAAGTCACAGATGAAATTGGAATCCACACATTCATTTCTTTAAACTCTGTGTGGTGCTGCTTCTTTGTACTTGTAAAATATCCAAGAGAAACAAAGTTCATTCAGCAAACATTTATTGAGCAACTGCCTGGTGGGTGAGTCAGCAACACCTTTGCCCGGGAAATCATAGCCTACATGAGGAGACAGATGGAAGAGAATATTCACCAAGCAACATTCATCTAAGTAAGAAAGTAGCTGACTTTGCCTGGGGAAATAAGGGATGGGTCTCCAAGACACAGGAGGCCGTTTAGTGAAAAGAAATGACTCTCACCTTATTTAGGAGGCGTCATGTGTGCTAGGGGTGGTGGAAGGCATTTGCAAAGACTAGTGAAAATTGGGAAGACAGGACTGGTGACTGGTGGGAGAGTGAGAGTCTAGATTGAGGATCTTGTATAAGACTTAAAAATTAGGGTTTTCTCTTGTACCTGGGGGAAGCCACTGAGGTTGTTAAGTAGAGGAGAGAGTGATAAGCCATCTCCATGGCAATCATCCAAGAGAAGATGGAAATTAGCAGGGTGTTTGGAATCTTGGTGTATTGGGTGGAGAGACAATAAAATACACAGCCCCCCACTGCACCTTGAGGGAGTGGAGTGCTGTGGGAGAAGGGACAGCAGGGGGAAGGAGAGGAGGGAGAAAGGAATGGGAAAGAGGAAGGAAGAGAGAGAGAAAGAGAAGGAAAGAGGGAAAAAGAAAAGGAACGGGGGAGGGGGAAAGAAGTGAAAGAGGGAAGAAAGTTTGAAAGGAGGAAAGAAAAGTACCTTGGAAAAAACCTCATGGCAAAATATTACTGGCAAAATCCCAATATGATTGAGGCTTTTTGAAGTATTTGCTCAGCAAGATTTGTGTTGGTGGTTCACCAGCAGTTATTTTCATGGCTCTATAATAGCCCATTGAGATTGCTTCTATCTGAAGATAATTTGTCAGTCTTATGTAAGACTTCATTCAGGGGGCATTGCCCTGGCACGCAGACAGCTTCAGACCTTACACACCAGCAGAAACATGTTATCTGAAGAGTGCAATAAAGCAAATTAAATTCATTGCTAGACACCCTAGCAGCAAACAAGAGCTGCTTTATGAGGTTTTTTAGAATAATGTGTTGCTTTTAAAAAATTTAAAAATGAAAATATAAAAAGGCTTGAAATTCAGTCTCACCAGCCATGATGCCTTTAAGTCCAAGGAAACCTCAAATATAGAGGGATCAGAGCTTTATTTCAAGTCAGATTATTTCTGCCCCCTTTGCTGGTCATAAGCAACATAATTAGCAGTGTGAACTTGTTCTCTCCACAATTACAATGCTCTGGCAGGGTAGAGGTGAATTGGAGTTGAGAGAGGAGTAGTAGTTCTAATCGTCCCAGGGCTGGTGGAGGTGGATAAGGTAGCATGTCAGGTGTTAGCTGTCCAGGCAGCCTCCTGGTGTTAGAGGAGTCTCGTTTCACGAGGGGTTTAGGTTACCACCAGCCTCGTTTATCTTACTACAGCAAGACTGGCTTCTGGTAGCAGGTTGGAAGGCCTGGTAGCAATTCCAGCCTGAAAGAGTAGCCTAGAGTGGCAAGCTGTTTGTCTGGGGGTGCGTTATGTGGCAGAATGTATCTAGCCCTGACGCCAGCCCAGCGTCAGTCAACACAAGCATCTGAGATGCATTTCAAGAGCATATAATTGGGATAGCTCAGCCACATAAGTGCAGGACGTGGCTTTGGGTCCATGTGGTTTATTTAGTTAGAAAGTCTTCATTCTCTCTGACTTGGGAGTAGGAGAAGCTCATGATGAGAGTGTGGAGATGTCAGACGGTCCTGAAAGCCGATAGGACAGCAAGGTAAGTGTCTCCCTGTGAAGATCTCTATGCGCTGAAGGAGATTTTATTACAACTGAATATGGCCAAGACCTTGGCCATATTCAGGAAATGGGCTTCCAATGGCCAACTTTTCTTAAATTCTAAGATTCCATTTCTAAGGGTGAAAGTTTTTCTCAGATATCTTGATTTGAAGTTAAAAAACAAGACAAAGAAAAATCTAACTCCTGGATTTCAGACTTTGGGGAGGGGGAAGGGATGGCAGAGGGAGGAGAATAAAAACAAAATATTGATTATAATACTGGTCTCTAAACTTCAAAATATTTAAGAAAACTTGGAAAAGGGAAACAAATTTTCTTCCTGTCCTTAAATAAAATACTGAATAAGACATATGAATAAAAAATTGTGATCAGTTTCTAGTGCCAGATTTTGAGGGACATTAAATCCCTTAAATGTCACACTTGAGAGAATAACTGAGGTGTGTTCCATAGAATGGTTCCACAGGGCCAAGACTTTGGAGATGTTCCATATTACACAGGAGGGTGGAAAGAATCAGGAGCATTCAGTCTGAAGGAGAAAAGACTACAAAACTGATTGCAGTTATTTATAAAAAGGACTGAATATGGAATAAGGAAACTACTTATTCTATATTTCCCTAAGAAAAAGAGTTTTGATCTTTTGGGGAGGGGAAATAATAGAACCTTTAGACAATCTGATTTTTAAAAAACATAGATTTACTTCCCAAAAAAACATTTATATAGATGTAAAATTGGCACATAAAACTGGGGATTGCATGGAACCTTATGAAGTTCATATAAAGAATTCTTGATTTGGATGGTAGGACTGACAGTGGATAGGAATTTCAGTATTTGACTTGATTTAGTCTGGTGAGTTCTAGAATGGATCTGTGATTTTCATTAGGAGATTTACTCTCTCATCACTAGCATTTGAATGAGTGGTTGTCTGAGCTTTAGACTTTCCAGAATCAGGATCTGATGCAGTTTGTGTTGCTTCTATATGTGTACTTTCAGAAAATCATTTCACCCTAAGTATATGTTCCCTGTGCTGTGAAATGGGGGTAAAACTTATCACAAGGTGGTTGGGATAATTCAGTGACAAAGGGTATCTACATATCTGCCCTAGTATTAGAGTATATTCTGAACAAATACTAATTTTTCCTTGTAATTCTTAAAGATCATGAGTTGAAAGAAAGAATAAGAAAATGTCTAATCCCTGCCTCTGCATAAGTTCTTCATAATTATGTTCCTTTTTTACTGCTAAGAATATCATAGACAACATTCTAGCATTGTGTAGGAAGTTAAAATAAATGTCTAATTCCAAATACCAGGTTTATATTTTTTAAAAAACTTTAAAAATTAAATGAAAGGTAACATTATGGTATCTTGAAGCTTTTTTTTTAAGCATTCCTACCAAAGTGTGAATGAACATTGTAGAAAATGAAATGTTCCTGAAATAATTCAAAATGTTTTCAATGAGGAGAAACTTATCCTGAATTTCAATTTAAGGAGAGAAAATGAGGTTGCATTTTAAGGTAATATTTAATAATGGAAAAGAAAAGTAACTACATATCAAGTGAAAAGGGATAATACTAAATAATCATAGATTGTATAATAGAAGTTAAATGCCTGTCTTTAAGATTCTAGAAAGAAACATAGTTTTGAAAGCTTTTAGTAATGCATTTTTTAAAATGTCCAATTTAGGTTTGAACTGCAGGATATGAGCATTTAGTCCCGTAGGTGGTGGGATATTCTTAGCAGTTGACAGCTCCAGGGAACAGTTCCTGAGAATTCACTGCAAGGTGAATCGTATGTAATTCACCAAGAAAAAAATTTGTGTAGTGCACCTACTACATTCAAAATGCTGTCCCAGGTATTCTTTGATGTGAAAAAAGATCCCTCACCTTCAAGGAACATAAGCTAGGACAATGGCTTGCCAAGTTGTTGGGAGGAAAGAGAGAAGGCTGTGAGTTTATGACAGTCTTCACAGAGGAGGTAAGAACTGAGCTGGGCCTTGAGAATTCATTGGAGTTTCTGTCTTCCCAGCTCAGCAAATGGCAAGACCATTCATCTAGGTGTTCAATACAAAAACCTAGAAATCAGACATACTTCCTCTTTCTCTTACCCCCAAATCCAAACTCTCAGCGAATCCAGTATCTTCTATCTCCAAAATACATCTAGAATCTGTGGTCTCCACCCTCTCCATTGCCATCATCCTCAGTCAAGCCAACATTACCCTCTGAAATACTTCAATTGTCTATTACTAGTCTTTCTCTTTCCACTTTCAGCCCATCCTTAAATCTCTTTTTCACAAAGCAGCTGGAGGTATGAAGTCACTACCACAGTTTCAACTCTTTAAAGGTTTCCCCCTGGAACTCGAGAGTCTTCACTCCTCAGTATGACCTACTAAGCACTGTGGGACATGGACCAGTCTCACTGACCTCACCCCTATTCTTATTCCTCTTAACTCACCATGATCAAATCACACCAGCTTCTTGCGATGCTTTTGTATAATTAGATGAACAAAAGAGAAAAAAGAATGTGAAATTGTTGAATGTTATATAAGGAGATCAGCTCTCAAAATCAGCAGGAGAGCTTGGCTTTCTAATGATTCTGCCACACAAACGTGGGCATCTAAGTAGAATGTCAGCAACATGGTTTAATTTCAAGGTACACTGGGGGAAGACTCATATCTCAAAATTTGTCTCTCCCACCAACTTTATTAAATTCCTCCCCCCCAAAAAAAAAATAAATTCCTTCCCAGGACAATGTATTTACTAAATTTCCACCAAGTAGTACAATCAATATTTATTATGTGCCATGCACTGTCCTAGGTGTAGAAGTTCTGATGGTATCAGAAAAAAGACTTAAAGGATACCTTCTAAGTGTTGTTGGGCCACTGGGGGATGCAGGCAATTACAGCAGAAGATAATCACAATGAGGATTTTTACAAGATGCCATGAGAACACCTGGGTGGGGCACCTAACTCTGACTTGTGAGGTCGAAGAAAGATTCCCAAGGGAAGTGCCATTTAGCTGAGACCTGAAATCATGGGATGTGGGGCAGAGGGAAAAGGTAAGATTCATGGATTCTTGGCAGAGGAAGCATCACGCGCCTTGGAATGGCATAAAGGGAGAGCATGGCACTTTCATGAAAACCAGAAAAGTTGAGGATGGTTGCAACATACTGGAAAAATGGGCGGGATGGAGGGAAAACAGACACAAGGAGTAAGCAGGGGTCTGTGTATATAAAGCCTTATAAGACTTTGTAAGGTCTTCGAACATCTTAGTAGCAAATAAAAGGTTTTGAACTGCAGGATAACATGCTCTTATATGTGTTTTAGATCTTACATACAGTTCATTCTGTATAGAGTTTCAAGAGAGGACAAGTCCAGAGACTGACAGACCAGTTGAAAGGCTGTTCTGTAATCGCAGAAGATGTTTGTGAGAACCAGCACAGAGATTGAAAGGGTGGAGGGAAGTCCAGAAGAAAGATTTAGGAAGAATAATTCATAAGACTTGGAAAGGAGCTCAATAATACAGGGGTGAATGAAAAAAGAGTAAAAAGAATGTTTTATATTTGTTCCCATAAAGGGCAACCTTCCCCAAGTTATCATTTACTAAGATTGGGGCTTGGGTAGAAAAGAGGCTTGGGAGAAAAAGGGGAGAATTCACATCTGATAGTGGGATGCCATTCTTTTTCATCCAAGAATAGATTTTCTTTGTAGTTTGGATTCTGGAAATTCTTAAAATAGATGGTTGGAAGAGTCTCTGAAAGGCAGAGAGAAGACCTTAAGAGAATCACTGACTCCTTGATTTTTCTTGAGCCCAAGTTAAGATGCCAAGCAAGTGCTTCTATTACTAATAAAAAATGTTAAAGAGAAATATTGAGTCAGATAAGTAATAGCAAGGCTCCTTCAACTTTATTTCTCAATGATACTGGTATTTACATTTTTCACAACCAAGGTGTGTCCAGAATCTTTTCTGTTTTGGACAAAGTAATGGCAGCCGTTGGGGAATAAAAGTGTTTCCTCATCCCAACTGGTTTCACATCCTTCTTCAGCCATACACAGGTCCTCATTTACATTTTGGATGAGTAAATGTCTGGACTGTGTGGTGTTTTATAAGCTTAATGGACATGTGAATGTGGGAGAGACAGACAGACACAGAGGAAGATGACAGTAGATATCTGCTTGAGACACCATCCAATTAATTTAATTTCTGTGACATCATCCTACTTTAGTTGAAGGCTTCTGAAATGAGTAGCTCTTGTTTTACCTGTTATTTAAACTCTTATTAAACAATGGGCTTCCATGAGAAAGAGAGTTCCTTTAGAGCAGAGTTTCTCAACCTCAACTCTGCTGGATAATTCCTCACTGTGGAGAGCTGTCCTACACTGTAGCATATTTAGCAGCATCCCCCACCTGTCCCCACTGGATGCCACTAGGGACCCCCACATATACATCTAATTGGGATAACAAAACAATTCTCCAGACATTACAAATGACTTCTGGGAGGGATAAAATTGCCCTATTCAAAAATCTTTACTTCAGAGCCGTTGTTCTCAAAATGATGCTCAGACCGGAAGCATCAGCATCCTCTGAAAACTCTAGAAATACAAATTTTGTGGTCCAAGACCACACCTTCTAAGAATGAAACTTTAGAGTGGGGCCCAGCCCTGTGTTTAAGGAGTTTCCATGTGATATTGGCACATGGCTCTGGAGCAAATAAATAGCCATGGAAGCTACATGAGAAATAGTCATTCATGTAAGGAAAATGTTGACTATAGGAAGCTCACCATTTCCTCTTCCCCTTTCATGAGAGAAAATAAAAGCACATCATTTTAATTCTGAAAGTCAAAAATTATTGATAATAGTTTCCTGTCATGGAATGTTAACTTAGATAAACCATTTTTAAATCCCACAAAAAGCTTGATATTTTTGAACAAAATTCTCTTTTGTTTAGTTAGCAAAGATCAAACAGTAACAGTGTGTTTGGGTATCAGGTTGACAAAGAGAGATTTTAAATACGCACATGGAACAACTTTCTACAAGTAGAATAGACATGTGATGTGGAGCTTCCCTTTGGGCTGGCGAGGCCCCCTGTCTGCTCAGCACTCAATAATGTTTTAAAAGGAAGGCAGAAGTTTTGGTGAAGGTAAACCTTTACTTTGTTTTCTTTCTTAGTTTCCTTTTCCACTTGTTTGTTCACCATCCCTTTTACACTCAAAATAGCACTAAATAATAGAATGGAGTTTTCTGATTTATTTAAATAGTAATTTTATGACATATTCTACAAATTATAAAAATCAGATTAAAGCCCCATTCTTCAAGTGTATTTTCAGATTCTGTGAGATGCTGAACAATTCATTGATGTTGATAGCCTCTCTGAAATATCTTTTGGGCCCCGGACATTAGATTGGATCATTTTTTCCAAAAAAGAAATGCCGACCCACTTAATTATTTTTACTTAAGCATACAAGTATGCCAAAATTAGGAAGACAAATTTAGTAAGACTTTTTTCATTAATTTAATCCTTTCTGTTTATTGATTGGCTCAAAATCATTTACTAAGACAATAGTTTACCAGAGAATAAGAAAATATATTTGTTCTCTGACTTCATGGAACTTACATTTTTTGGTAGGCAAACCAATATTTCAGTTTTTGTGTTGTATCATGTTAGTGGATTGTGAGATCAATTTGATGGACTACTAAGTTTTCATGATTGTTCCTTTAATGAACAAGCTGGAATAGAATGAAGAAAATAGACTATACTGTACCATACTTCTGCAGGGATCAATGTAAGGCATTTCTCATTATGAGTCTTTAAAGTTTGAAAAAGACTGAAATTTTTACAATACAGAAATAAATAAAATAGCTTCAAATTTTAATGCATTCCTTGAAAAGGCTAAGGGGTGAAATCAGAAGACACAAAAAGTGCCAAATGTTGGGCAGCAGAACCAGCTTTAGCTGTGTGGTCAGAGGTGGCATCTCTGAAGCAGTGTTCTGGCCAGACCTGGCCAAGGAAAGGCAGCCAGCAGAGTAGAGATGATCAGCCTCCAGACAAGGGGAGCAGCAAGTGTGAAGATTCTGTTTAGGGCCTGAATACCTAGCATGTGGCAGCCCAGATGACAACAAAAACCAACAGGCTGCCATCTTCCTCCTTAGGAAAGAAAATTCTAGAACTTTTGATTGCTAGTGACACAAATATACAGATTGGTCTCACTTCAAAATCCCCAATTCAAATACCCATATACTTGATTAAAATTCAGCAAATAGTATTACATTTTTTACCGTGAGTGAAGAATTACACATTGTAAATTCACAAACAAGAGTTTAATAATTAAATATAGAGTTCTCTGTACGTATGTGTGTATATATACTTTTTCAGTCCAAAGATTATAATTTACCTATTAATAAAATTGTCAACTATTCTCCTTTATAACCAGGCTGATTCCAGATGCCTCAAACTTATTTTTCTCTATTTGACTTTGTAACAAAGATTTCATTCACTCCTTAATGGTTTCAGCCTAATTAGATAACTGAATGGTTTCTGCTTAATAGATCATCTGCTCTGATCTATATTTCAAAAGATAGGGATGTTCTGAACCCCACAATGATTTTATATTCTAAAAAGCATTGAAAAGAGACTTATGATCTCTATAACACTCTAATCCTGCACCCTAAGACACCCTAATTCTTTCATGGAACCCCAAATTCCAATGTCAACACTTTGATAGAAGTCATGCCTATATCTGTAACAAACTTACTATGACTGTGATTATTATTTTAATGTACTCTGTTTCCTTGCTATCTCATTCAGTTCCACTGCATGAGCTACCTGTACAGGCCTATCCAACATCCCTTATTTACCTTCCTGCTGATTGACAGCCTGCAACTTCTTCAAAACTCAACCTCCTGCTTTCTTTGCCAAGTGGGAAGAATTCACAGAGGCTGCCTTAATGGCAACAAAAGCTACTTCAGTGGTTGCCAATATAGGCTCATAGTCCTAACTTGACAACAATGGGCTGTGGGACCTCAGGTCATTGGCAAGTGGTCTGACAGCTCTGGAGCCAGTATTTTATGCATTAGCTGAAGACATCAGAAATTCAGTGAAAACTCTGAATATAAATAGAGCTAAGCCACAGAAAAATTCTTGAAGCAAATGAGTTGGGAGAGCAGTGTGCAATCACATCAAGAGCCTACCAGTGTTTCTTTTCCTTGAAGCAGTAATTTGAGAATCTTCTGGAATAGTTTTCATAATTATTCCTAAAGAAATAATCCAGAATGAATCAATAGATTCCAGCACAGAAATGTGATTTGTGGCATTATTTGTTTTGGAAATGAACCAAATATCTTTCAGCAGAAGAATGTTAAATAGTAATATTTTATCTATACAGTGCACTAGTCATAGTCTTTAAAAGTGTTATTAATGATGAGATTCTAACATAGCAAAAGGGTAGGGGTATATTGCTAGGTGGAAATAGATAAAAGAATTTTTGGTACAATTTCAACCACATATAAATAGGTGCATAGAAAAACAAGAAAGCAAATAAAAGTTAAGAAATCTGGATAGCTACATTACTAATCATTTTTTCTTATACTTTTTAGTGTTTTTAACTTTCTATAATGAGCACACGTTCTAAACAAATAAACTTTAGCTCAGACATTACCATGTTTTCCCTCTTTGGTGAATGTAAAAATAACTCATGGATTCAGATCGCATTCAGCATGCATATGGCACTGTGTAAGATATTAAAATTTGCTTGCCAACATCAATGAGCATATATTTTTTTAGTTTAACAACAAATTATTGCCAAGAAATAAATCAATATTAATATTTTATAATTTACTGTTGGCTAGATTTGTAAAAACAGTCGAGAACTCTCATAGGAGAGTTCCATTCTTTATTATGAGGGAAAAGAGGATATCTGTGATCATGACTTGCTTTAAAAATGGGATCTTCTTATAGAGGCAGATTTGCTAGGATTATCCATTGGCTTATAATAATGTGCTGGCCTAAGTGATTACTAAATTTTACCAATGTGAGGAACTAAAGAGAAAACTCTTTACCTGAAGATAGATTTTAGCTCTCAAGGACTTGGAGCAATGGACTGGAAGCAGAGAGCTTCACCCTAACTCTTTATTTCTTCACCCAGTTTTCAAGCCATTTGTTACACCTCAGGAAAAATGAAAGCGGCTGTTCTGATCACCTTGAAAATTTGGTTCATATATCATCCTTCATCCCTAGGGGCTGGGTTAGTGGGCTTCAAGCAGGTAAATGCCATGAAATTCTGTTCCTCTACTTTGGGAGAATTTTCCCCTGTTCCTCAGCCCTGTTTATAATTTCTGCTCTCAGGGAGTCGATATTTGTGACAACCCAGTCATCTTGGCATGTGCACTGAGCCTCAGTGTGAGGAACCAGAGGCTTGTGGGGAAGGCCGCTCCACAGAGGAGACCACACTGTTGACAGATTCGTGCCTCTTCCCTGTGGGTGGTCGGAGGCCTGGAAATCTGAGCTGTCCAGCACAGGCCTGCCATGTGCCAGCAAACTTAGATTCAGGGAGCTCTTATCTATTACAACAATGAGGCTCCCAAAAAACAGAGTTACAGGTAACTAATATTCCTTCTGAATGCCAAAGTAAACCCCAAGCCCTTAATCCCCAAATGACTGTTATTAATGTTAAAATAGTTTCTTTGATAGAGTTGTGTAGTGATTTGTTAGTCTCTGGTCAAGTCAGTGAAAACATGATTGAAGGACATGAACTCTGAAGCACATCTAAACGAACAAGGGAGGAAGTATATTATCTCTTGGAAGAGAATTTCTGAAGGAGTTCATCCATTCGAGGAGAGGATAGTTTCAGACTTCTTGGGAGCCCACACAATCTTAGAATAAAGTTCTAAGGGAGTAGAAGGAGCCAAAGCAGGATTAGACATATCAAACCTGATTTTGAATCCTGAAAAGAATTGGGTGTCCTTGCGCAAGTTCTAGAATTTTACTGACCTTTTCTTTCCTCATTGAAAAAAATGGAGCTAATAATAACTGTTCCTGAAGAAGACATAGAGGGAAATGATATAATGGATGTGAAGTGCCTGGCTTTTGTAGAATACATTGCACATACCTCCTTCTCTCATTAAAGCATAAGAAAATGCTTCCAACCCTTGGTCATCTATCTGCCCTCACAATGAAAATCTTCTTCTCATTTGGTCATTAGAATGCAACAATGCAAATAAGTCTAATCTAGTTTGGGACTAATTACTCCTGATTAAATCTACCAGTGTATAAACAGATACTAATATTGACCTCTGGACCATGACATCTCTCCTGATACGTATGACTCTTGTGGCCAGCAGAAACCCCTAAACTACCACAGAATCACATTCCCTCAGCTCTTTGGAACCGTACACCACTTGCACACCATAGAAATGGTTTTCCAGACAGCCAAAGAAGTAAATGCCTGGGTTTACTATATATGGAAGAGATTTGTGATGCCATAAAAATATTTTGTGGAAAGAAAAATTTTATGAGCAAGTTCAATATAATATGTTCAGAAGATAGATTGTGATGTTGAGAAAAAGAAAGGAAAGCAGATAAATTTAGGAGACACATTCCTAAGGATGATGCAACTTACAGTCTTTTGCATACATGTTTCCCAGTTAGGCCTAGAACAGTGACTCTTAAACTTAGCATGCCCTTGAATCAGCTGAGGCCTGAATTCTTGGTCCCTCACCCCCAGACTTTCTGATTCAATAGATCTGGGGTATGGTCAGGTAATTTGCATTTCTAACAAGTTTCTAGACGATGCTGAAGCTGATGGTCCAGGAAACAGACTTGGAGAACCATTGATCTGTGTAATATATAAAATGAATTTAGGAGCCTCTGGTCTTTTTTAATAGTATGGAATACTTTAAATAGCATGGACAACTGTCTTTAAAAATTTGTTGGGACCCAGCCGTGAAATTACTTAATCCTGGTACTCTCCCTTACTCCCACATTTTAAATGATAGATTTTTAATATTTATTTCAATCTCTTTTAATTAAATTTTTCTACTCCTTCTTTGGTTATTTAATTCCTATTTTGCTAGAAATAATTCCCTCTTAGGTTTTCATGTCTATAGTAACTATGCACATTATACTTTCTTATAATTATTTTAATTTTTTATGTATTTCTTTTCTCAATCTTAATATTTACTCTCTCTTCTTAATCATGAGCATGAACTGGCTGTATATATTTTATAAAAGCTAGTTTTAAATTTATTTGTTCTTTCTACATTTTTGTTTTTACTTCATTTATTTCAGTACTTCTCTTTATTATTAACTTTTCCTTCATACTTTATTTAGGCTTATTCTTTCATTCTTCATGGAATTTCTTAATGTGGACACTATGTTTTATTATTTGTTAGCCTTCAGTAATTAACTTACCATAGCTATAAGCTTTACATTTTCTTCTTAGTTCTAGCTGTGATCCCTAGTGGTAGTAAACACTCTCTGTTTCATTGATTCTAAATAGTTTATAATTTAAATTATGTTTTTCTCATCAATCCTAGAGTTAATTAAAGGTGTTCTTATCCTGCAAGTATAAGAACTTGAAGAATAAGTATAAGAACTTGAAGAATAAGAACTAAGAACTTTACTAGCTATTCCTTTCTCATCTAATATCAGTTTTATTCACTTATGATCTAAGATTATGGTCTATTAAAGTGTCTACTTTTTTTTAAAATGAGATAACACTGATTCACAATGTTGATGTGTTTTAGATGTATATAGACTGTCGCCTTCATTTACTATTACCACACCACACCCACCACCAGAGCACCCATATTCTTCCACCATAGTTCACTGAGCTCCTTCTCCACCTTTTTCACCCCGCCACCTCCCACTCTAGTAGCCTTAGTTCTATGGTAAGATTTCTTTAAAAAAAAAAAAAAGATTTATTTATGCATACAAGCTGGGCTACAGGCCAGAGGCATGGGGCGGCAAGAGGGTTCACCAAGGTTGTTCTGTGGGGAACAGCAGGCAGATCATGGGAAACACACTGCTGAGGGGAGCAGCGGACGAGGCAGGAGATACAGCGCAGCGCTTAACCGCTGCGCCACCAGGGAGGCCCTATGGTAAGATTTCTAGAGCATGTTACTGGTTTCACTTTATCTGACCCTTTGTTTTGTTACTCTATATTCCACATAGAAGTGCTGCTATGTGTTATTTGCCTTTCTCCTTATGACTTCTTTAATTTAGCATAATCTACTACTTAAAGTAAGTTAAGGCTGTTTTCAGTCTTGTCATTTGTATTTCATTGTTATCCCATTACTATACAAGTTCTGTGTATAAACCTATTAGATTGAGGGTCTGTCTGATGTCTTCCAATCTTTATGTCCTTCCTTATATTTGGGCTCCTTGATCAATTCTGAATATTCCCAAATCATTTCCTGAAGCCAATATCACCTTAATTTCAAATCCCAATAAACAAAATATAAACCAAAAAAGAATAGACCTATTTCACTTACATTGACAGGTACAAACTTCTAAATAAATGTCACCAAGTAAAATCTAGAGGTATCTCAAAAAACAAAAACCAAAAAAACCTCTGTGACAAAGAGGGACTTATTCCTAAAATATAGTTACATTTAAAAATCAAACTCATCAAAATAATTTGCCTCTTCAATAATTCAAAGGGGAGGAAGATAGTAACCATATGTGTAGAAAATTCATTTGTAAAATTCAGCAGCCATTTTTAATTTGAAAAGCTCTAATCACTTTCTATTTGGTTTTACTTAAATCTGATAGATCATCCACAAAAACCACCAAATACCAAAATTCTAAATGGTGCAAAAAGCTCCTTATTTTAAAGTCAGGCAGAGGGTCTGTCAGCAATTTATCACAATAATGCTGCATCACAGACAAGTAGGAAATAAATATGTATTCGTTTTCTATTGCTGCCATAACAAACTATTACTAGCCTAGTGGCTTAAACAACACAAATGCATTACCTTACGGTTGTATAGATAAGAATTCTGAACAGGTCTCACAGGGCTCAGCACAGTGGCCTTCCTTTTGGAAGCTCTGAGAGAGGCTCTCCTTGTTATTCCCAGAAGTTTTCCATCTTCCTTGACTGGTGCACTCTTCCTCCATCTTCAAAGTCTGCAATCATGCAGCTCTCTGACCCCTCTTCCAAAGTCACATCACCCTATGACCAAGGTCAGGAAAGAGTGCGCCTCTTAAGGACTCGTGACTAGATTGTGTCCACCTGGATAATTCAGGCTACTCTTCCCATGGCAAGGTCTGTACCTTAAATCACATCTGCACTGTCCATTTTGCTGTGTAAGGTAGCATTGTCACAGGTTCTGAGGATGAAGGCATGAGCATCTTTGGGGACCATCTTTGTGCATGCCTCAAACATTTTAAAGAAGACTTTGAAAATAGTCTTATAACCCAGATGCCAGAGAAAAGTTTATAATCAACAGGGAACTTATTCATGAAGGATAAAGAAAAAGATGAACCTGCTGTACCATGTAATTTTTTTAATTGTATGACCAAACATGCCATTAGCAAACCCAAAAGACAAGCTGGATGTCTTAGGACACGTGACTTGTTCATGTCTGCATTTTTATAGGGTTCATAAGAATTGACAGGAAAAAAACTTTACAAATTGATGAAAATATCTGAACAGTCAATTCACAGGAAAGCAAATCCAAATGGTCAATAAAACCACTGAAAATATCTTTAATGTCAGTAGTTTTCAGAAAAACACAAGTTTATGATAATCATGAGTACTATATATTGGTTCCCTCGGGCTGCCATAAAGAATTGCCACAAGTTTGAAGATTTAAAGTAACAGAAACATATTCTCATAGTTCTGGAGGTAAGAATTCTGAAATCATGATTACTTAGGGCTATGCTTCTTCTGAAGACTCTAAGGGAGAATCCTTCCTTTCATCTTCCAGTGTCTGGTGACTCTGGCTCTTCCTTGGCTTATGGTTACCAAATTCCAGTCTCTGCCCCCTTCCTTACATGGGCCTCTCCTCTTCCTAAGTGTCTAATCTCTTTGTGTCTCCCGTAAGAACACTTGTCATTGGATTTAGGACCCACCAGATAATTTTGGATTATCATCTAGAGACCTCTAGTTACAGCTTCAAAGACGCCTTTTCCAAATCGGGTCATATTCACAGAGGCTGGTGATTTTACATGGATATATCTTGGCAGAGGCTACCTACCATCCAGCCACTGCAATGATATATCTCTCCTATTAAATTGATAGCAATTTTTTAAAAGTGGTGATATCCACCACTGTGGTGGATGAGAGGGGCGGTTCTCATACACTGCTGCGGTCTTGTGAATTTTTGAAAAGCAATGTAGCAAACTCTATTAACACAAAAAACACATACATGTCATATATTACATGACTCAGCTTCTGGGAAACTAGCCCATAAAAATAAAAGCAGCAGTGTGCAAGATTTTGTATACAAGAACATTATTGCATCATTATTGTGATGAAGGAAAGAAACAGCAAAATGAATGCCCAGCAGTTGGGAAATGACTGAAAAATATTGTGGAACTTTTATATTATGAGTATATGTAAAATAGATTTGAGAAATCTATGCAAGAATAAGTATCAGCTTTCATGATGGACAGAGTGGTTGATGGATCGTGCCAGCATTCATGTTTGTGGTTTTAAGTGGAGAAGATTACTTTGAGTCACAATGTTTGCAATCCAGCTTCACCCCCAATTCTTAGTACACCTAAGAAAAGTCTGCCACAACTAGCCACCCTGGGTCTCTAATTGTTCAACCTTGGATTAGAGGTGTCCTTGCTCATTTCTCTTCCTGGATCCTATGATTAGATGCTGAATTCAGGGAATAGCAAAGTATCTGGGTTCTGCTCTCCCTGAGGCATAGTGAGAGTATTGTTTTGTGATTTGACTAGCAGATCTAGAGATGGCATCAGTAGCTTTTGTCAGAGTAGTCACGAAGTATGTGAGAAAATTCCTCTGCACTTAGTCCATAGACTGAGGCTGTGTTGGGGATAGGCCACTCTAAGACATCTTGACCTTGTGCCTGTAATTCCCCCAAAATATTTTGAACAATGGAAACCTATCAAAGAAGCTACACAGCTTCCTTCCCCCGGAAAAAAACATGTGCATTTAAAGGTGTAAACTCTGGTATGTTTGCTTAACAAGGAGCAAGAACTTGCTGGGCAAAGGACATGCATGTGCCCTGAAACCTCAAAGTTTTCTGGAATTTCTGCTGAGAATTCAGATTTACTGATGATGTCTAAATACCATGATGTCAGCCAATATTGTTAACAAGTAGAAAAAGAGGATAGTTTCTTTAGTCATAGGAACCATTTTTTTTTTCATTGTGAACTCATGCAGTTTCACCAGGTAACCTGTTAAACCCTGAAATCAGAGAGCTGTCAATCCTTTTGAATTGCTTGCATATTATAAAGAATGGGGGGAAAGTCTCTACCAACTCCAGAATGTTGAGAAATAGAAATAAGTTGTTCACATCAAGCCTCTTGAAAAGCATCCAAAGATCAAGTAACTCATTTTCCTTCCTCCAGGCAAGGTCAGAGGCCTACCTAGCACAGTTTCTTGAAGGTCCTCCTCATTTTTAAAAAGCCTTAGGATAAGGCTCCCTAATAATGCACTTTCTTAGTTTCCTCTTCTCTATTTTTATCTTATTCTACAATTAATATGAATTACTCTTCTAATCAGAAAAAAATATAGTACAGTAACTAAAAACTCATCTATGTGATTTGAGAATTATAGTTCATAAAGTATTATGGGAGTGGGTTTTTCAAAAAACAGCCAAATCAGTTACCATCGATCCATAGTTAGAATTTCATAGCATGAATGCCTAGAGACCTTTACTAATGGTATTTATAGGAGATTAAACTTTCTATTGGTTACAAAAGTGAGAGATAGCTTGCAGCATGGAGGAAAAGGCTTCTTCTCTGAGGCTGATAATCCTTACTTTTGCAGAGTTTTTACTGTGCAGGTTTAGGGTTACTATCATAAACTGTTAGACAATGGCACCCAAAAGCTGACTACATAGGGGATACTTCATTTTCTTCATCCTTATTAGTTTAAATTAACAAGAGACATACAGGATGTATTAGGCCATTTGGCCTCAAAATATTATTGACCTCTTTATTATCTTTCAGTAATTATTTGCACCTAAACAGACCAACTTTACTGCAAGTTTATAATGGGAGTCAATAAAACGTTTTTAAAAGTTATGATAGAAATCAGAGTGCTAGTTCCTGTAGGAAAGGGTATTGCTGCAAGGGTGGGGTGGTGGGCTGGGCGGTGGGCCATGGTGGGGTGGGGGAGAGTCGCTCCTGGGTGACTAGTAAGCTTTCGGGTTTTGATCTGGGTGCTGGTTACAGAGTTTGTACACTTAGTTCTGTATCTGTGTCTATAAATGTATTACACTTTAATAAAACGTCAAATCCAAACAGAAGATGTCAAGAAAATAAATCTCCTCTATGTGTTGTTTAATAGACCTCTTTTATTTTAATCATTCTCACATTTCACACGTACATCAAAGGAGAAATCAAAGTTTAGTGTTTCAGAATAAGAGTTTTTGAACTAAGATCAGACTTGTTTAGGTATTTTTTTTTAAATAAAGATGAAAATTTGCCCCTAGAGATGGGGACTCAGTAGGTCTAGGTTGGAGCCCAGAAATCTGTACTTTTTTTTTACATCAAAACCAGGAACCCCTATTCTGAAGTGTAAAGCAGTGGTTCTTAAACTTTGCCACATGTTGCAATCACCTGAGGAGTTTAAAAAATATTGACAGCTGGGTTCCACCTCCAAAGCTTCTAATTTAATTGGACTAGGGAGTGACTTGGCATCATCAGGATTTTTAAAAGCTCCCCAGATGATTCTAATGTATAGCAAGGCTTGTGAACAACTGTCTAAGACAGAGGAAAGGAGCTTGGAAATCCCTTCTAGGTATTTATCAACAGCAGGTGAGAACTGCCAGGGAGCTTCAGCACCATTTAATTGCCTCAAGCCAAGTCTGCCAGCACCCACCCACCCTGTACCAGGGCCTGTGGCTTTCACAGAAGGCAAATATTTATTGCATGCTTCTATAACAAGTATGTATCTGTTTATAGAGACTTAATATCCTGCCTGGGTCATCATCCTCCTTTGAGCCTATAGACTTCTAAACAGCAGGGGGTGGGGGTGAGGGTAACTGTTTGTACAAGCAGCTAAGTGCTACAATTAAAAATCTGATCACAATAATGCAGAATTCCTTCAGACTGCCTGCACAGAGGGGCAAACTCCAGCATTTTCTATCTTCTCTGCCCTACTGACTTCACTGCAGGAAAACAACTATTTTTGGAGGCTAAGTGTCTGTTTCACAGAGGTTAACATAAGACTCAGAAGACTCATATTCCAAGATTCAGTCACTCTAGTGATGAAAAATTCTTCTATTTTGATTGGAAAATCAACACTGCAGATGACTATACTCGTTGTTTATACAGCTTCTTAGTTCTTTGCCCTTTTTTTAACCAGGGAATTCTACTTTGCACTCAGTACATTCAAAAGACGTCTTCCTTGGGCTATGCCTTAGAATTTCCTTCACTATGTTCCAAGAGATAGAGCTGAAAGTTTAGAAGGAGTATGGCTTCTTGACATTTATTATGGAAGTCAAGTTGCTCCTTGAAAGAAGCAGAGATTCAGAATCTAAAGTTTGAATCTTTTACTTCTTTAAAAAGTTGTTTAGCTAAAAGAATCTCTGATGAGAGGTGGCAAAATCAGCACTCATTTCTTGCTTTATCCCCTGAAACTTAAACACAGAGTTTATAGATAATCCTCTTCCACTGGCACCCCTAAAGGAACCATGCTTCTCTGTCAGAAATGACCCCATCCATCCCTGAAGCTTTCATAAACTCCTAGTCACCCTCCATGTGATAGAGACCTCCTCTCTGAAACCTTTGCTAGCTTGCCAAAAAGAAAGATAAGGACTTGCTTCCTCTTCTGGATTATCAACAACACATTGTTTATGTATTGATTATGGGATGTGTCATTGTATGTTACAAATATTTATCCTCTAACCAGTCTCCTCTGTTAGACCTGGGCTCTTCCTAGAAGAGGCAGCAAACTTATTCATATTCCCACCCTCAGAACTTAGTTATAAGCCTTGGCATATGGTAGGAATCACACCATGCAATTATAGTAGATGATGTTTGGAATTACATGTCCTGACAACATGGCCATATTTATTAGCAGGAGCTGTAGACAGTAAAGCTTCTAACTGAAGCTGACATTATTCTAAAATAGGAAGCTGCATCAGCACTGCCTTTTGCCTCGATAAATGTCAGATCTCATTCCATCCAAATAACTCCAACTGGGCTCTAATGGAAGATCAAAGAGACTCTTAAGACCTGGCCCTTTCCTCCACTTCAAGAAGTGGTAAATGCTCCAGGTTAATTCTAAGCTCTTGATTTTAAACTGTAATGGCAATGGAGGCAATTCTGACCTTTAACTTTAAATGAAATGAAAAGACAATAGGAGTTGAAAAGTTGATGCAGGAGAAATAAATAACATTGAGATAAGAGAAACCTAGATCATTGATCTGTGTGGTCCAATGCTACAACTACTAACCACAAGTTCCTTTTTAACTTAAATATAAATTAATTAAATAAAGCAAATTGAAATATTCATTTTCTCAGTCACACCAGTCCCAGTTCAGGTACTCAAGCCACATGAGATTAATGGCTACCATATTGGGTAGTACAGACATAGGACATTGCCATGAACGCAGAAAATTCTATTGGACAGCAGGGGCTGGTCTCATAACACTCCATGCTGTGTGTTTTCCCACTTTTACTGTGTATATTGTCTGTGCAGGTCAAAGAAAATGAGGAAGGCTAGCAAATTTCAGTTGAATTCCAAAGTACAAAGTAGCCATTCAGTATCATTAAACCAAGCAAACTTACTGAAATAAAACTTGTAAGTAAAAAGCTCAGGACATAGTAATTATCTTAAATGAAAACTTAACTCCAGAACAATCCTTGCCTTTAGAAAAGATGTGTCCATAAAAAGCAGTAGTCTATCACTCAGCTTATTAGTTGAGGAATTTGCTTGCTAATCAAAAATCTTTGTACACCCTTGTAACTATTTAACTGCCTGCTCTTGAATAGTAATATATTTTATTGTATAGGAAGATAATCCCAAAAGAAAAATCCATGTTTGCAGCCTCTAAATCTACATCCATGTGGTTAGGGATATGACAAATCATGTATTGGTGTGAAATGCCTGACTTCTCAAAATGTTTCTTTTGCTTAAATATGCTTAGTTTCTCTCTTATACCTAAAGCTGGTTTCAATAATATAGTTATGTGCCCATGTTTGCCCTACTATACAGAATATCAGTTTTCTTCATGCTTTTAAGTTGGGTTTCCAGAAACCAAGGTAGTGAACTTTAAAATATGTTTATAATAATACTCAACATTTAAAATATGATTTTGTGAGGAATTTGATTTGGTGTCATAGTTACAGGGACATTTTCTGGATACAGTATTTCAGAAAGCTAACAGGGATTTTAGTGAATTCACAGGAAGTTTATCTTCTTACATTTGAGAGAAGACATCTCTTTCCTGTTTCCTTAGCCCCTTGGATGACTGAGCTGAGAGTCAGTGTGTTATTAGAAAGCAATATACTGTTAGTGTTAAGGGAAAGTTTCCTCTCTATTCACAGGAGTCACATATCAACAGTGTTTTTTAGGTGAGAATTACGGAGTTCCAGACTAGAAGTGGTTTAAAGGTGTCTTAAACAAGAACTCCAGAGGTAGTTGGTTTTAGAGTTTCTGAATTCTTTAGCATGACAAGATCACGAAGAAGCCCTTCATCTTGTTGCTCTGTCATTCTTCCCAAGGTGCCTTTCATGGCCAAGGCTTGTACAGTCATGTCACATCTCGAGATACCATATGCTTGTACAACTGTATCTAAAGTAGTTTCTCCTCACATGTATCTTCTACTGGGGGTGCAACATCACAGATAATTTCTTCACCCACATGTCTTCTGTCTCAGCCTGGTTGGTCAGACTCCTGGGGCCCTGATTGGGCAGCTATCTTTGCTCACATGACCTCTCCATGTGAAGCTTGGGCTTCCTCACAGCATGGCTACCTCCAAGTATTCTGATTTCCTACATGGTGACTGACTCCCAAGAGTGAGAAAGTAGTAGAAACAGGCCTCTGAAAGTGTAGTGGCTGAAGTCACACATGGCTACCTATGGGCTCTGTAGACTAAGCAAGCCACAAGTTTACCTCAACTCAGAGGAAAGGGAAATTGACTCTTGATCAAAGAAGTGGCAAAGCCACATCAATGAAGATATGTAGGAGGGAAGGCATTGTTGCAATTGTTGGTGAATACACTCTGCCACACTTGGAAAGCAAATAGCTGGGTTTTTTTACTCTAAAGAGAATTTGAGAGGGGTCTGTGTAAGGTAGGTAATTAATAGTCTAAACTAAACTTGGTGCTTCACTCTTCAGAGTGGCATCTGTTTTTCTGCACTGATCATGCCTGGACACAGCCAATTTCAAATCAGCCTTCCAGATGATATTTGGGAACACAGGACACACTCCAGAAATTTTACCTGTACTTAAATTCCATTTGAGAGAACTGACTTTATCTGGACTCTTTTTCTCTAAATTTGATTAGTAAAAGAATAGATTACCATGCATTTATAGTAAAAGGAATACAAATGTGCATGGGACTAATAAACACTAAATTCAGAAATGTAGCAAAATGATAAGGTTTGACCCATTGAGACATAGCATGCCCTTGGGTTTTGTTGTATTGCCTTCCATACTTTTCTGTATGTTCAACATAGCATATAATTTTACATAAAAGCAATGGAGTATGATAGTGACCTAGAGTGTTCTTAGTGAGAAGGGAAAGGGCATCTCTAGCTGATTTCCTTTGCTTTTTCTTTGACTAAGCTTCTCTCTTTCTAAGGTAACGCCCCAGAAGGGGGAAACTGCAGTGTGATTGGCTAACAGTGATGTGAGTGACTCTACAATCTAGGGAAAGCTCAGTAGCTTTGTTAACAACATTATCAACATTATCAAACTCCTTAAGGGGTCAAGAATGTCAGGAAGTCATGATACTCGTCCAGAGGACCACCACAAAAAGATGCAGGAACTTACAAAATTAACCAACCTAATTTTAGGTGAAATCAGTTAACATTTTATACTTGGTTGTGGGACAGACCAGTTAGTGGCAGCAGTAACAAAAAATAATGAACAAAGAAAAACTATTCATTAAGACATTCTATCAAATTACATTTTTTTAGAAAATTGGTAAATTTTTTTAAACTTTAATAAGGCAAAATGTTTAACTGTGATCAAACTTCTGTTTCACATTGAAATGTCTCAATGTAATTGATGAGACACCAGTGTTTTAATGATCTGAGAGCTCCTAGCAAAAGGGACTGAAAGTTGGGAGAAACCATCCAAATTTGCAGCTAACTTCCCACTTTTGTGGTATTCTAATGTTGTTTTATCAGAGCATCTTTATGGTATTATTTGTAAAATAAAATCATAACACCTGTTGCCATTATGGCACACTATGCAAAACTCCTTTCTTTAAAAAAGATTTATTTATTTATGCACACAAGTTTGGGTGTAGGCCAGAGGTGTGGGAGGGTGAGAGGATTCACCAGAAACAGAGTGGGGAGCAGAACAGGCAGATAAACTGAAATACACTGCTGAGGGGAGCAGCAAGCGAGGCAGGAAAGTTCTGCTGTGCCATGTGGGAATCTTCCTGGCTGGGTATGGAACTCCTGCTGCAGTGGCTCTGGATAGCTTGATAGTGCTGTGACTTGACCCATTGCACCACAAGGGAGGCCTGCAAAACTCCTTTTTAATATTATTTTGTTCCACCTTCACAAATCCTGTATGAGATGGGACTGGGATAAGCCCATGTTATTGATTAAGAGAACAGGTTGAGAGAAGTAAATTGTCTGAGGCTGCATAGCTAGTAGGTAATGGAACTGGATTTGAACCCAGGACATCCTGACTTCAAAGCCACTGTGAGACATTGCCTCTCAGAGAGAGACATCAAGACATGCTCCTGCCTCTGGTACAGCAGGACTTCTGGAAGAGTTCGAGCTGCTGAGCCAGGCGTCCATTTTACCCTGCATTCTGTTGGTTTCCAACTCCAGAGAGAACCTGTGTTTAGTTGATTTACCCTGTGCCCTTTTTCCACTCCCCACCCCATCAGATTCTACAAAGGAGGGTAATTTAATCAATCTAAATGAGCATTTTGCCACAACCCTTTTTCCAGAATTTCTGGAGAAACAGTTGAATTCCAACAAGCGCCGTTTTAAATCTCAAAGAAGCACACATGGTAGGAGTAGCTGGTCCCTTAACACAAGAGAGAAAGGAGGCTTTGACAACCAGAGAACTGTGAAAATTTGGAAGAGTCTAAAAGGCCTTCCAAAGAGTGGGTTCCAGGAGCGCCAGCTGTTTGGAGCCAACTGCTTGTATTTGGAATTTTTGGTTTATGACTCATTTTACTAAGAGCTTCAAAGGTTGCCCTCCTTCCTTTATTGATTTTTTTAAATCTAACATTCAATGATCCTGTAAGGACTGCAGTTGAAATGAAGCTACTGCATTTTTCATTCAGCAAGATTTATTGGGTACCCAGTCTTTGCCAGGCATTGGGAATCAGCATCTACATCTCTTCAGAGCCTCACCTCGATCCAGAATACCAGCATCAAGTTTGTTAGCTGTGTCCCTAGTGCCCCCTTAGAGCTGAAAGGCATAATTTTCCAGCACTGACTGTGGAACTTTTTACAAAAAGTATTTTAATGAAAGTAATGCAGGCTTATATCTTTAAAAAATTACAACATTGACAAGTTCAGAAGACATAAAATAAAACGTAAAACTCCTCTCCCTGTCTCCTAACACCCTGTGCCCTGCAGGTGACCATTGCTGACATTGTTTGTACCTTACCAGAAACCTTGTATACCCAGCATTTATAATATACACACACACACACGCACACACACACACACACACACACTCATGTGCACGCTTTTACAACTATGGTATTATACTCTATTTAGATCATGCAATACCATATTTTTTCCTCAAATTCAAAATTTGGACACCTTTCTGTGCCTTTCTGTATAGCTTTAACTTTATTTCACTCTATATTACTCTATTTGTTTTAACAACCACATATTAGTCTGAAGGATAATTAGATGTATCAAAATTTATTTACTGGATCTTCTTTTAATGAGGAGTTGTTTCCAGATTGTTGTAATTTTCTACAGGCCGCAGAGACTATATGTACATATTAACAAGAATGAATGCAGCTGTGTGATAATTCCAAGAGGTGGTCAGAGGACAAAAGCACTTGGAATTCCCAAAGATACTGCCAATGGTTAGACTAATTTGCATTTTTGTTAAGAGTGTATGAGAAAGTCTAGTTTTCTTTTTCCAGAAATATCCCTAAAGATAAGCCACATGTTCACACGGTGAAGGATGGAGGTGTGAAAGCCTCAAGTTTGTAACTTGTTATTTGTGAAGTCTGAGCAGACCCCAGTGTGTTTACTAATGAAAGGGAGGGGCAAAACTCTAGTTCCTCCTGTTTTCAGACTTTTCTTTCTAAAGCCCTTAAATTTCTAAAGTCCTTAAAGTTGTAGGAATTTAGTTTAAGAGTTTCCTTGAACTTTGAGTTCATGTACAACTTGGCTTCTTCTCTCCTTTGTAGGAGAACAAGATAACAGAAACTGTTCTGTGCCTCTCTCAGTTCATTAGTTTCTCAGGAGGGAAATTGCCAGTGGTGATCGTTCAGAAAAACAAGGGGGTGAATAGCTAATGTCTGTTGCTCAACTAATCACAGGTCACCAAACAGGTGACCCCCACACTTTCCCCTGACACAGTCCTGTTGAATTCTAAATACTAGGCTCAGTATCTAGTTGATCTGCCTGAACTACCTCTTTTCTCTATGGAAGTTCATAGTCATAGGACATCTCAGTTCATTTATGCCACTTTCCTACAGCCAGAAAAGTTTCGAGAATCATTTTAACATCTTTTTATTACTTATGTGAGAGAGCATAGAAAAATATTAGCTTCTAATGCTAGATGATTGCTTTGCATCTCCAAATGAAAGGCTTCAAAGTCGATCATTACTGTGTAATCCTGCTGCTGTGTCTGATTTGAACACAAGCCCAAGATCAAGAATGGCTGAAAAAATCAGGCTCCTCTTGTCAAAAAGATGTTCTTTCATCTTCTAGTTAATCAGTGTGTTAACCACTTAATTTTATGTCATGTATATTAGAGCAGGAATTGAATTAAATTGCCAGAAAAATCACACCTTGAAATGCCAAAATTTGAACTATCATCTTTTAGCTTCAAAAGGCTTTGAGTATAACTTTTGACATTTACAGTGAACATGCCTAGGATGTGAAGCTGACTTGATAGAACATCTTATTTACAAAATGTCTTTTGCGTCAATTCAGACGCTTCAGAAGATTCCAGAACATGACAAACTGTGCTTTGAGGATTGCATGGACCATGAAAAAAAGACTCACACATTATATTTAATTAAAGTAACTTTGTAAACATTCTGGAAGATTTCTTTCCCCTCCTTCATATCTAAAACAAAACATAACTACGCACCAAGTATTTTTCTTTCTGCCAGTGTTTTGAAGTTTTTCTTGGCTTGATTTTTTTTTCAGCTCAGACATTATGGAAAACTTTATTGCCTTACAGACACATTTTTGGGAGAAAAGGAAACAAAAAGTAAGAACAACTTAGTTCATTTCTTTTCTTTGAGGAAATAATATCTGAAAATGGGGGGAAGAAGCTAATCATTCCATTGAAAAATAAGGAAATTATCTATGAAAGCTATTAGAGGTATTTATTGGAGATGTCGGACCTATAGGCAGAGTGGCAGAGATGTGTCTGTGCAGGGAAGAGCCCGATACGCTGTGTGTCCATTTCATAAATTACGCATACACACACAATATGTATGTGTGTGCACATGGTTGTGTATATATACATACATAATTTTATATATGTTATTTTAGAGGAAGGAATTTTTAGTCATGTCATTAAGTAAGGAAATTTACTTCAGTCTCAAAGTATTTAAAAATGTTTTAGAGGAATTTCATGAAAAAAAAATCAAAGGGACAACCTCTTTCGGTGTTTTAGCCTAGGTGGCATTTTAAAACCACTAACCAAGGAACAAACTGAAGAGAATTAGATTTTCTCTAAGCATAGATGTAATAAATAGCCAAGTGATATTTTCAATTTTGCTTTCCTTCTGAAAGGAAAACTTGTATTTTAATCCTTAGTCCCTCCCCCCTCATCAAAACCAAACTGGCAGATGGAAAGATGGATGGATATGGTGGGTATATAAGAAAAACTGGAATACAGTTCCTTTGAAGGCAGACCCATACAAATTGCATTGTTTTGTATGTTAAAATGACCATATATGGCGACACTTATGTTTTAACCTAGAAGAATATGCATCTCAAGCACACTTTAACTGTTGTTAGCATTTAGGGAGCACTTAGAACTGCAAATTGTCAACCACACAGTTGATGAAATCTCTTACAAAGTAAAGTTGTATACCTGGAGAGCTTGTTGGTGCTTTAAACCCTATGTGTTTAATTTATTTTAAAATTCCTTCGTGTTCATGTGGGCAACAAACAGCAGTCATGAAGCCCTTGTGTGTCTACTTGCCAACCCACCCATTGGGTCAGCAAGCCTCTGGCCTGAAACGCTATCCTGAGCTTTTGTCCATTTTGCGTGAGTCTCCTCATCCCCTCCCTTTTCTTAGCCAGCACTCTGGATGACAGTCAGAAGTCAGAAGGCCTTTCTTTCCTAAAGCACGTCACTTCTTTCAGCGTTTCTAGCTTTGCTTAGTGGAGTGACTTTCAAATTGATGACCAGAGTCCACAATAAGAAATACATTGTACATGATTACCAAGCCTACAAGTGGTGTATCTGCAAAGGCAAACCAAATCTCACAGCAGTCCTTACTCTGAGTGAATGCAATGAATGCATATACGTTCTCTTCTGTTTCATTTTTTTTTTAAGGTGCATCTTGCTACCCACTAAATTGATTTCCTAACCCACTTCTGGGTTGGGAACTAGAATTTAAAAATACTGCTTTCGTTTATTTGATCAGTCTGGGAATTTCCAGTTTGACAGTCAATCACAGGCTTGAAAGAAGCAAGACAAGCTAGGAACAGGGTAAAAACATCCTCTGGCAACATTCAGGAGATTTTTTAATAACATTGGAAATAAACAGGTATTAAGTCTATTCATGGAAAAGGGCCTTAGCCAAAAATACAGCAAGGGGGTTACAAAATGAGCTACCGCACACTCTGAGAAGGTAGATGGAATCCCACAACCTCTTGTTCTAGAACTTTTGGCTAAGTGCTGCTCTCAACTGATAACCAAAGAGTGTTGGCCTGTTTTCCAGTTAATAAGGATGGTTGGCCTTTCAGATATAGGCAATGGAGGAGAAAGCCCACCTCTGTGGCTGCCTATCAAGTCTCGTTTCCTATGGGGCCTGGGGACTAAGTTGTCTCTGGATTTCTGGCCACTGACTTTTTTCAGCCATCTCCTGTTCTTCATCTAGTCTTCCTTTTACTACCTTAAATCACAAATTGGTATGCTCTGGCCATTTGGATGCAAACTTGTTTTCTAGGCTTGGAACAAAGTAAAAGGTGCTTTTAAAACTTGAAGGAAATAGTGTATTGGGTGTTCCTGATACTGTGATCCTATTCAGTACCACTTCAGAACTGCAGCTTTTGTGAAAGCTATAAATGTAGAGATAATTCAAGTCAAGCACAGTAAATTCTCTGCTTGACAATTTTGTTCCTTTATAAGCAAATGGGCCTTTTCCCTCTTGGCCTTTGGCTACTGATGTTTCCAAAGTTAACCCGATTTAGTCAGTCCCAGAACCTAAATTTTAATTGTTTTCCTATGACATTTTACTTCAAAGTGACTGCTATAGGAGATGTTCTGTATTCCTACTTTCTTATTCACCACACCATCCTTAAGACATATAGAGGCCATTGAGAGAAATTTCTGATGATTAAGTGCTTGGGCATTCTTGAGTATTGTAGAAAAAACTGCAACATCTCTCCAGTTGAAATTTAATTTTCTTCTTTCTCTCAAATGGACCAGGAAGAGCTAGATATGTATTGGACAGGGTCTCAGAACTAATGATGACTCTCATTTCAAACCAGGAGATGGACCTAGTAGAAGTTACACTTCCCTGTGACTGACTTTCCTCTTCTCTCACCCAGAAAACCACCTTTGGCTTTTGGGATTCACAGAGTTTATGTAAGCATCAAATTAGATAGTACACATGAAATTACCATGCAACATTCAACTGTTCAGAACTTTTTCTGTTTTCATTTGTTCCAAACCTACTGCCTAGGTCAGGGACTCACTAAGTCCTCCCAAGAATCAGAATTTTATAGCAAATGTGCAGGCTTAGGTCCTAACAGGAAGACTGGGCTTAGGCTAAGGGCTGCAGTTGTGGGAATCCACTATATTTAGTGGCAAAGGAAGAAGAAGGAAAGGAAACCTGTATAAGGTGGCAGTGTCAACCCCTCTTAATTCAACTGCAGGTTGTACTGGCAGCTCTAGAAGCTTTTCAAAAAGAATCTGGATTTCTACCACAAGCTGCAGTCCTTGAAAGGGTTACATGAATACCTTCATTTATGAATGTTAAAATTTTTTCATTGGAATTTACCCAAATTCACTTTCTGTCAAAATTGACTTTCAGTTTACAGAAGCACACTGAAATTAAAATTGTGAAGAACCATTTAAGCCCCATTCTTGTGTTCTTGCTGGCTCTATGCCCATCTTACCTTGTCTGTTGGTGAGAAATGGAGACTATATGCTTCCCCATGGCAACAGAATTGTTTACCAGACAGATAAAAATAAAAAAGGATGTAAAGAATGGTGTTTTAACAGCAAGGGAAAAAACGGGGCTATGAGGAAATTTTGTTTCAATATGAAATTTCTGTTTCTTCTAGTCCGTCATGGTATTAGGCCTTGAAACTGTGCCAGTTGCAACATGAATAAATAAAGCCACTAATGAAGTGCGTTGAGTTTGGCTTAAGTGAGCTCAGCCTAAGACTGGATTGACTTTCATCATCTACATCTACAAATGATCTAGATGTTTGTCTAAATATTCTTTTTTTTTTTTTTTTTGATATTTGGAGGCCAAGAACTTAACAGTTGAGGCTGAAATTTTAAAGCATATGCATTAAGTTGTTTGCACAAAATGTTCCTCCCTGATTTCCTAGCTCATACTGGTAACAGGGTTGAGCAATGAAGGAATGGAATAGGTCTGGGATTTCTTTCTTTTTTTTTTTATTCTGTGGATATTTTCTTGAACCCAGCTAAAGAAAAAAGTTTAAACAAATAATGCTTTCTTTAAAGAGCTATTATTTTATAAAAGCATGTTGGTATTGGTAGACCCTGCATTGCTGATAAAAAGCTTGTAAATGAGAAGCAGCATGTCTTAGTCATCTCAGGCTACTATAACAAAATATCATTGAGTCACTTAGACCACAGAAATTTGTTTTTCTCAGTTCTGGACGTTGGAAGGCAAATATCAAGGTAGGCACTAGCAGATTCAGCTTTATGAGGCCCCACTTCCTGGCTTGCAGACAGCTGTCTTCTCATTGTCCTCACTGGCTCTTTCCTTGGTGGGAACCTATGGAAAGAGGTCTGTCTGAATGTTCTTAGAGAGTGCTAATTACTTCATGAGAGGCATAGGGTTACAGCTTCAACATAGGAATTGAGGGGAGGTGTAGTACAGACACAAAACCAGTCTGTAACAAAGCACAACCCCCAAGTGAACATTTTTAAAAATCCAAAAAGCTTCTAATCTTAATGTTCAATGCAAAATAACTTTATTGGAGGTTAAGAGTGAATGACAATTTGGCAACTGTTTAAGTGATGGGAGTACTGCTTTCAGGAGTGTTTTAGTTCCTTTGAGACCTATACAATAATCAGACAGTTAGGGTTAGAGGATTAATCTTTTGGGAAGAAAATAAAACATATGTGCTTTATATTCTATAAA
Organism: Scalopus aquaticus; assembly: GCA_004024925.1. Lineage (NCBI taxonomy): Eukaryota > Metazoa > Chordata > Mammalia > Eulipotyphla > Talpidae > Scalopus > Scalopus aquaticus. Next base: position 37,754 of record PVIJ01001362.1, read on the forward strand.
ACATAGCTCAAGAGGAGGAAAAGGCACTAAGTAAGCATCTTTCAGCCAAGGCAGCCTGATTATTTGTAGACATTTTTATGCCATGGACCCTTTTGACCAGGTGGTGAAGCCTATAAACCTTTTCAGAGGAATGCTTTTAAATATATGAAATAAAATACCCAGGATTACTAAGGAAACTACTGATAATTCTACTAAAATAAATCTTCATCCCAACCCTTTGGAAAATGTGGTGCATAGACTACAGATTGAGAACCCCATGTACTTAAAGCCCAGAAGATAGATAAAGGAGACTGATCAGGTTAAAAGAAGCAACATTTTTCAGGGTATTACAAGACAAGGTGAGGGTGCAATAAAAGTTCTGAATTGATCTACAAGTAACAGAAGTGCCCATGGCCATGATTAGGGAGAGAGCACCCAAGAATGGGCCAAAACTGGACTGCAGAATCTATAGCTCCTTCCAAGTGTGAAGTTTCCAGATGTTTTTCAATAACAATTTTTATTTCCCTATTGAGCAAATCCACATGTTCACTTTTCCTGTGATAAATATCACCAACTCTCTACTTCTCAATCAAGGCGCCACCCAAATTGTGTCCTGTGCAAACTAAACATGTATATGAAATCCAGGAATGGATGGTGGATATTCTTTTAGTGAGAAGTTCTGAGCACTTGCCACATCAGATTCCATGCTGATTGGTGGAATTATATGCATTTTGAGTCAAGGTTCTTGCCCCAAGTCATAAAAATCTGGAGGCAGTGAGAGACAAGTTAAAAACAATACGTTACTGATTTTTTTACTTGTTTTCCAAATATTGCAAGTTACACAGAGGGTTGTGGAATAATATACCTTCCTTTCCTATAATTCTGTGTTATTTTTAAATGAAGAAACATGTCATCCTTTTGTACAAATTAAAGTGTGATCTTCTGCTGCATATTTGAGAAGCAAAATTGGACTTTTCCTGGAGGTTTTGAGTCAAACTATAAAGGTAGAGTCTTTCATTCCCTTGTCTTTGGGCAAGACAGTCTCAGATTTCACAAGTAAAATGAAATTTGCTTGATTTTTTTACACATTACAAAATCTCCTTTAGCAAGTTTTATCAGTTCTAACAATGCTCAGATTATTCCTCTTTTCTCTTATCCAGCCATTTTCTTGATAGTATATTTTATGCCTATTTCTGTTATTTCTATAAATTGAGATTAGTCAGACACCATAGTAGCTTTGTATACGTCATGTGTTTTATCAAATAAATAGCCAATAAATGGATAAGAGAGTGAATAAGTATACTGGCGAGGCACTATGAATCTTTTCTATTGTGTGCTCTGTGAGTCTGGCCCTTTTCATTTCCCTGCTTATTTTCTGTGCTCCAAAATCATATTCCTTCAACCTACCTTAAATCCCCAAATCCTTCTTAAGGTGAGAAGACTAAGATGATACTATTTGGAAGAAAAATGAAGGTTAATAAAATATATCCATTCATGATCAATATCATAGCATAATTATTGGTAAGTGAATACATCATTAATGATGTCACTACTTATTGAAAACATCATTGGGTAAATGCCAAAGAGCTGACTTTTTATAAAAAATATGAATTTTAGGGAAATTTTGAATTTAAACATGACATTTAAGGAGAGTTATTGCTGAAAAGACATCTAAAAGGAAGCAGCAGAAATTTGGGGTAGTACATTGAAGTCTTACTTTTTAATGTACTTATTAAAATGTACTTAGTACATCCCAAAACTAACAATATCAGCATTACTGGGGAACTTGTGAGAGATATAAATTCTTGGGTCCCACCCCAGGCCTACTAAATCAGAAATTTGGGGAGTAGGGCCCAACAATATGGATTTTAACAAGCCCTCCAGGTGATTTTGGTGTTAAAAGTCACTGAGCTAGATTGACTCCTGACAATTTGGTCTAGATCAGTCTTTGTTGTAACGAGTCACCCTGTGTATTATAGGGTGCTTACCGGAATCTCTGGCCTCTGCTTATGAGATGCCAATGGTAGCCTCTCCCCAGTCATGACAATAACTTAATCCCCCAACTATATCCCTTAAAACCCAGTTGCTCCCCAAATCTACAATAACACAAAATTTCCTTAGAAGAAAACTTGAGAGTAAAAGGGAGGACCAGTAGCATCTTCCCACTGAATAGTAGAACAGTCGTATTGAACTCAAATGAACAGAACGCTATGCTAAGTGCTTTGTCTGAATTACATCATTTAATTCTCCCACACTAAGGTAGGGTCTCTAATTATCTACTTTTACAGATGAATAAACAGAGGCTCACAAGTTGGTAGTTACTCACTACTAAGTTAGAAAATCTTCAGTGTAAATACAGAACTTAAGCTTGGTTGCTCTTTCTTTCTCTTCAATGAGTAAATAGATGGATAGATTTTTTTGAAAAAAATAAATTGATGCCCAAATTCTAGTAGATACGCATTTAGAATTTAGATATTATACAACTTATAATTTAAACCTGTTCAGAGTATAAAAGCCTTCTCAGACAAAAATAAATGGGAAAGCAAACAATATAAGGTATTTGAGGGAAAACTCTTATGGCAGTACAATTGCTACTAGGCTCAGTGTTTCTTAAAATTTAGTTACTCCAGTGGCACCCACTGGGAAAGCAGCAATGTGGCATTTTTGCAATCAAATAAGTATGATGAATCTTCACTGTACTTTCTGTAGATATGTACCCTGTAAAGTTCAGCTCCTTTGTGTGTCACAACTAAGATTTGAATGCTTTTGATTATCATCATAAAAGGAGAAATAAACAAGCTGGAAAGAAGGAAAGGAGGAAACAGAAACAAAGAGAAGAAATGAGAGATATCAAAACTGGTCTTTACAAGACCTCTTCTTATTTATGCATACACTCATTCCTGAGTTCTGTAGATAAATTTATGCATGTCTATAATTCACAAAGAAAGAGAGCACCAATCTGCAGGAATTCAACAATAGTTAACACTAATTTGCTTCCCCAATTACCCTGATTACTTATCCCTTTGCTTTTTTGCTCTGAACAGTCTACAGTTTAAGTTCACACAAATAATATTTCAATGAAGTATATACCATTAGAGCATTGGACATGCCATCAGATGCAAAGAATTAGAGACTGCAAAAGTGAACATGTCACATACTCTGTTACTAAATGGAAATAAGAATAACCTAAGGTGGTCCCAATCTTAGAAAAAGCACTCTTTGGAATTGCAAGCAAGGATAGGGAAAAAATCCCAAGGAGAATCTATCCAATCTACCCACCAGTCAGTCCTGACTGTAGATTGCTGGAAACTTCCATTGCTACTCAATGTTTGGCCCTAACCAGTCTCTGCAGTATCACCTGGGAGCTTGTCAGAAATGCATAATCTCATACTCACCCAGAAATACTGAATCAAAGTCTGCATTTTAATACGATGCTTTGGGGATTCCTGTGCCTGTTAAAGTTTCATAAATCCAAGGTTATATTGGAAAAGTATCACTGTAGCCATCCGAGTGGTGAAAAAGATCCAGTGTGGTCTAATTGTCATTGTGGAGTATATGAAATACTTGGGGAAAGACAGATGAGCTATCCTTAAAATCAGAACAAACAGAAATTGAATTGTCTTGTGAGAGATGAATGTTTTACCAGTCAGATAGAAAGAAACCTAAAATGCTTTGTATCTCATCCATTTCAAGAATAGACCCATATGTTATGTTTCTGCCCCATTCATTTTTCAGAGATCTCCTGTCTATGATTTTACCATCCATGATGGTGACACAATAGTTTCTTTGTAGAGGTTTATTTCAGTTCTTTTAAGTGGGTACAGTTAAAGAATGATAATAGTTAAATAATAGGGCAGAAGGATTGAAGGTGGAATATGAGTGACTAAGAAACAGACTTGCTAGACTGGGTCAGATTCACCCCGAATTCCATATTTCACAGACGAGCATGATGTTTCAAAAGACATGGAAGATTTCCAACTTTTCTTTTTTTTCACTTACATTTTTTCATTTGTATCTTTTTCATTGGTATGTATTCCCCGTGGGTTACCCACCACAAATTCACACATGAACCATCACCATAGTCCCTTGGGCTATTTTCTCCCCCCTTTTGAACACTTATCCTTGCCCTCCCTCTCTGAATGTTTCTCATTTATGGTTGCGTGCTAACTTTTTTTTTTTGGTTTTGTTGTTGTTATTTTCTCCTCCTGATCTCTTATTTGGTTCCCCTGTATTCCTCCTATAAGTGAAACCATTCAATATTTTTCTCTTTTTTTCTTGCTTATTTCACTGAGCATGATCCCTTCTAGTCCCAACCATGTTGCTGCAAATTGCATGTGTTCATCTTTTTTGATTGCCAAATAGTACTCCATTGTGTATATGTACCACATCTTCTTGATCCTTTCATCTACTTTGGAGCATCTGGGTTGTTTCCATATCTTAGCTATTGTAAACAATTCTGCAAAAAACATAGGGGTGCATGTATCCTTTTGGATTAATGTTTTTGTGTCCTTTGGGTAGATTCCCAGAAGTGATATTGCCAACCTTTCTTTTTCACAAAGATATCTGAAAACAGGACAGACCAACATTTACAGTCTGCTATCCCCACATAAAAGAAAGAATATTTCAAAAGTACAAAATGCAAAAAAGACAGTATCAGGAAAGAAAAGATAGGTCTTTCCAAGAAAATATGGTTGATAACCTTACAAAGAAAGATACATATAGGTTAAAATCCTTGCCAGACAAGTCTCAGAATTGGGAGTGGAGGAAGATTTTTTTTCTAAAAGGGTAGGACAGTAGCATCATGGTATATAAGAGAATATCCCACACCATATTAAATACACTAATATTCTGTAGTGAAACATACAATTATTCACATTCTGTTGAATCAACACTTATAGAATACTCATGAAATCAGGCCAGATTTTGCCACCAAATAAGTTATGATAAAACTTTCAGTTTTCTGATATTTTTAGCTTCCAGGCATTTTCAGCTTTCAGACATTTTTGATTTTACAAATTACAAATAAAGAATCAATCCATATTTAATATAATGTTACCCTTTTTCTTCTTGTCTTGCCATGAAGCAGGGAACATCACTGACAGACACAAGTCTGAACATCAAAACGCATGGAGTGTGTGTTTGGGCTTGGTTCATATCATTTCTTCTAATTCTCCAATTACAAGCATAACCCTGGGGTGATGAGATACATCAATTCATGTCATATTTTAGTTGAGTATTATCAAAGAGATTTCCAAATGACCGCCTGTGCTAGAGGCAGGGGTGTCTATTTTGTTCACTGACGTATTCCAAGCACTTACAAGCATGCCTGGAACCTTAGGTACTCAGTATTTATTAGATAAATGAAAAATTTGCAAGTTAACAACCTATGCAAATACCAAAATTATCCTTGACAGCTCATAAAGAGACAGTTCATAGATATAGGTATGTGTGGGTATGTGTGTTTGATTCGGTTCAACTTACTTCCTTTCTTCTACTGGGTCTTAAGTTGTAAACACAATTTGGATAAGGGAGTTCCAGATGATGATGTCATATGTTGAATCATCTGGAACTCTGAATCAACACAAATAAGTATTTGGTACTAATGTTTATTTTTTTAAAGCAGAATACTTAATTTCCTTTGCTATTTTGAATCCAGGTGGTCCAAAAGTAAGTGAGTGATCAATGAACTTTAATAGGAAATAACATCATGGACATAGTGAAATATTCAGTGGATATAATAAAACAATTCAGTGAAATTTTAAAAAGAAACTGCTTAGCAACCAAGAATAGGAATCGATTTTCATGGTCATAACAAAATATGACTACAGCTGAATAAAATGTGAGGGCAAAAAGAAACTCGTGTAATTGCATTATAGTTCTTCCAGAAAGTTAGTTTAGTTCTCTCCCCTTGCCTCTTCTAGGTATGGTTTTGATAAAGTGTGATTAAATGGGCAAAAATTTTTGACGAGGGAAAAAAATATTCCCAACTAAGAGTAAATCAGTATCATAATCGTCTAAAGTGATGGCAACCTATTAGCACATCGTAAATTATTGGCAGTCTTTATCAGAACTGAGACAAAATCCTGCACGCACTTACTGACAAATGTCACAATGGTTTCTTGTGACATTTTAAACGTTCTGCAATCTTATCCATCCAAAAAACGTAGAGTTCAATTCTTCATATATAGCCGTGATCTCCCAAACATAGTAATCCTTGACCATCATCTTCATAAAATCTGCCTCTTAGTGGGTATTTACTACTCGCCAAGCACAATACTACTCCTCTTACAAACTTCAAATCACAACACTCACTGCCATTTTGTAGTTGAGGAAAGTTAAATTAGAAAAAGTCAAGTAATTTTCTGTTTCCACCACAGTGAGTGGCAAAGTGGGGTGCAATCCATATTCATCTTATCCACCTCTTGTCCTCTGTGCCACTTGGCCTTCCTCTAGCCACATTGTTTCACATTAAGCCCTAAACATCTCCTGTTCTCTGGTGTAAAGGTAACTAATACCCATCAACCAGTGAGTCCAATGATTATAATTTATCTTTTTCTGTTATTTTCATCTTTTGCCACTATTCATGACGGTGAATATTCCATAAAGTCAATAACAATTCATCTCTGCTAATACTCTTTTCAAATTGTTATTATTTTCATTTTTTTACCTACTTATTGAATTTGTTAGTTCTGATAGTTTTGTGGATTTTTTTAATTGTCTGTTTCTTGTACTAGATTATATCTTAAATAATAAAACTGTTAGCAATTGTTTTGCCAGGCACTCCCAGAAAAGCATTACAGAATTTCCATAATATAACCTAACTCATTTTCAACAAAGGCTTTCCATCTGAACAAATCATAGAACACATTGTTCTAGAAGAGAAGTATAATTAAAATTATACATCATCAGTTCAATCCTTTAACAAGTGTACTGAGTCCCCGAGTATGAGTTAGAAATTGGTAGATGTGCTTTGAGGTATAAGAAATTTGATTTAGGAAGGAGATGCTGAGTGTTAGTTAGATTAAAGGTTGTTCCTTCAGTTATAAAATAAGTGCCAAGTAGAATATTATTGGGGACTCTGTCCTCCTGATGACCTGGATGATTCTAGATATGTCCAAGATGACTGTAGGCAGAAGAGAATGTGGCACTGACACAGCCACACCTTCTCAATTCACTTTCAGTCTGATTGGATTCTCGCCAGAGCAGCAAAGCTGTGTTGATTGCCCTGAACAATTCTTAACTCTTGCCCATCTCTGTACAATAGCATCAGTCCTCAGGCTATAGACTTGTTCCTAAACCACTGTCTCTAGCTACAGTTCATAACATTATTTCATTTTGTATATATTCATGAACCCATACAGAGTAGTATGGGTGTATAATGTATATAGAGTAGTGTGGGTGTATAGTAAGATAGTACAGAGTAGTAACATAAAATTGCCTTTCGCAACTCATTTAACTATTTTAAAAGTGTGAGTTGATTTGGAGGAAAGTATCAAGTGCAGTTGTTGTTCAGATAGGACCAAAATCATGAAACTTTTACTTGATTGAGCAACATTTGGAAATGCTCATTTTTAAGAAATAGAATCAGAAACCAGTGTTCTAGCCCTTTCATTATGTAAGTTGGACCAAGTCGATTACCCTCTCTATGCTACATTTTCCTTTATTAGAAATTGGAAGGGATAAACCTTAGGAGTTTCCAGATCCTAAAGTTCTGTGAAAATGGAGATTCACCCTGGACTGATCTTCAGCCAGAACTACTTAGAATTTCCTAGCAGACTGGTCACTTCCCCCAAAATAACACTGTGTTCCATTGGGAAACTTTGGGTATGTTCAAAACAATAACTAAAGCCTGTTAGTTTCCTAACTGTAGAATGCCTCAATTCCAAAGAGAATAAAATATTGCGCTTCTTTTTAAGGAAAAGTGACTCACATTTGTTTAAAGAATCTGTGTTGGGAGATTGCCTAACACGTGCTGTCTGGTGTTCTGTGACCCACAATGATTTTAAGTGCAAGTCACTCTCTCCAGAGCTTCAAGATGTAAGATAAATGTACCCAGGGCCCTATGTTCTTTTGGGCTTTCACTGTTTCTCTTCATAACATTTTACAAAGATATCTTTTACAATAATCTCTACTCAGTTCTAATTTTAGCAGTAAATGCAAGCAGGTTTGATTATGTCATGCTTTCCTGCAAACCCTAAATCTGCCACAGTACTTAAAAATAATTCCCATTTTCTCCTCTGACTTAAGGGGTTCTCTCAACCAGACTCCTTCAGGATTTATAGAGGTTGTGCAAAGAGCCACAAGTCCTACTAATCAAAGCACCTTCTCCATTGCAGTTCTGTCTTCCCTCTCCTTTCTCTGTCCTGGAACTTAGCTGGGGTCCAGTGGCCTCCTCCTTAGTATCTTCTCTACCATTTGTATTTGTTTATCTCTCAGGGTCAGCTGTCCTCTTGCCGATGCTCCAACTTTGCTCTCCTGGGTCTCCCCAGAACCACGCCTGTTTGTATGTGGGCTTAGTGGAAGTTTATCTTCTTGGGTATCACTCAAAAGCCAGCACTCACCCTGGCAGTGAGAGGGAAGTCTAATAGCAGATTACGGCGAGGCAAGAAGTTTACTTCTCACTGTGTCTTTCACCATTGTGCTGAGACTTGACTCCATAGCCTTTTAACTGTGCATGACAGATACACAAGGCTCATCTTGGTGACTTACCCTTTGTTCCAGGAGGTGGTGTTGGATCTTGTGGGTGGCCATTGAACATTGGCATCCAGCGTGAAAAATTTTAAAAGTCAGAGCTTCAGCTCCATACCCCTGTTGGCCTGGACAAGTGTTCACTAACCCAGTAAGTCACTGTGTCCCCTTCCTTGTCCAGAGGATCCCTCCATCTTAGCCAGCTATGTCTGCATTCTCCTTTATTTTATTACAAGTAGATTTCACTGCAGTTTGTCAACATACAGACACAGATACCATCTAAGATATGATGCCCTGACCAGTTTTAAAAAAAAAAGAATTCACACAATAATCACTGGTCCCTTCCTCCCAGTAGTATAATAAATCTAGTGCCTAACTTTTTCAACCTACTTTTTATATCCAAAAGAGAAGGCACAGTCAATCAAGAGTAAAACCTCAGTTACCTGGAATTAAAATAGCTACTCCCCACACATAACCATAAGTTCCTCTATTGAACTTTCATAGGAAAGAAGCAAATGAGAGAACCCTAACAAAACTCAACCCACTCTTATGTATCTACACATAGAACAGGTGTACAAATCCAGATTTATCCTAAAGAACTTCAGAGTGCAGTGATTATGGTTGAGCCTCATTTTTTATTCTGATGACCAAAACTTTTCAATAAGCAAATTTAATAAATCTTTAGTGAATACATAAGACCTTGAATCACCTCAAGAAAATTAATTTTTTTCTTCTAAATGAAGGAATTGAGATTTTTCACCCTACTGCTGTTACTTGCATAACACTTTACCCGGATCTCCTCTAGAGCATTTATCTTTTTCTACCTTATATTATAGATATTTGTGTGCTCACTTCATCTTGGCTTAGAACTGACAAGGCTCTACAGGCATGTGGGATGAACACATCTTTTGTAACCCTCAGAGCCTCAAAAAAGGTGAAAGATGAGCAGCTACAGCAAATTGAAACTAAATGTCATTCTATTGTTCCCCCAATTGATGAGAGAAAGAAAAGAAGGGAGGGTAGGAGAGCGCAGGGGAGGGGAGAGGAGAAACACATGGGGGAGGGGGACAGTGAGAGGTAGGGAAGGAGAGATAAAATAGTATACATCAATGGTTTTCAGAGTGTGACAGCACAACATTACCTGGAAATTTGCTAGAAATGACAATTGAGGGGACCCACTCCAGACTCACAGAATCAGAAACCCTGGAGGCAGAGATCCAGCAATTGGTGGTCTAAGAAGCCCTCCCAGTGACTCTATGCTGCTAAATGTAGAATCCTGGGTAAAGACCATCATCTCTCCCATTTTCTCTCTGAATTCACTCTCACTTTGCTAAGCCGGGGCTGTTCAAACCCCAAGGTGCATGCACACCAGTGAATTTTGTGAAAAGTACAGATTCTGAGTTAGCAAGTCTTGGGTTCCATATTTATAACAAGTTCCCAGGGGATGCTCATGCTGCTGGTCAGTTCTAGAACAAAAGTGAGGTACAGAGAATCCCTGAAGGTCACAGCAGTTCTGGTAGAGGCAACACAGAGATGGGTAGGTGGGAGAGCAGGTAAGGTTCCAGCAGCTCCTTTCCCCACCTCTGTCTTTAAAGGATGCTCCTCCAGGTGTCTGTGCTTTACATACTGGGCTGTCATAGTTTTCATTGGCAGGAAAGAAAAAAAAAACTTTTAAAACCAAAGGCTTAGGGTAAAACAACAACAAAAAAAAAAGAAAAAAGAAAAAAAGGAAGACTGCTATCCCGTTGTTGAACAACACGAAAGCTAGGCAACTTTATGATATCTGCCTTGAATAATTCCAAATAGCTAACTAACTGACTTAGTTGCTACTGGAGGATATCTAATATTGAACACTTTATGTTCAAGTAATGGTCCCCTACTCTCTGTGAACAGGACATTACTAGAGGAAAATTTTCTCTGGGCATTGCATGAACTAACATTCACAAACCACTTGAAACATAAAAGTAGATAGTAGTAGTAGTAGTAGTAGTAGTAGTAGTAATAGTAGTATCTGTGCTGTGAGCACAAATGCACCATAGAATTTGGAGGTTGTCTTTATTTAAGGATATTGAGCTGAAATATAAACATTAATTAAGGTCTTCATTCTTTTTTCTTCATTTACATGTGATATTTTCCCCACTGCCTTTAATATTGGGAAACAAAGTTCCCTAGAGCCCACATGCTTGTCCTCTGACTATCAAATTAGCCTTTTTCTTAAGAAAAAGAAAAACTGTCAAGATAGTACACATAGTGCATCCTGAGAGATGCAGTATGTACTGGATTGGGAAATGAGGCTATGAGGAATATTCAGGACACCCTTTTGGTCTTGACAGTTATTAAATTATTACCTATTATAGTAAGATTAAGAACTTCTAAGAATTCAAAGAGGACCTAGTTGTGTGTCTTCTCATCTAACAAGAACATATTCTGTGCTTCCCCAGTTAGGGTCAGAGGGCTGCTTCTTAAAAGACTCTCAAGAAGTTTAAAATTTTGCAGTTTAAAATTTTTTTGTCATTTTTAATAGCCCCCACTTGACCCAAGTAGAAACCCTTTCATACACAAACTCAGTTTTGCATAGCTGTTCGCCTTGTGACTTCAGCCAAACTTAGGAATGCGCATTCTAGAAAGGTCCATGTTTCATTTTCGTGGCTGTCTTTCTCCTCCTTTTCTAGAGCTGCAAATCTTGGGAGGTAGATTAAAAGAAAAGAACAAGTTCTTATTTCTTTGGTATTTTCATAAGCCGTACGTGCATACATTCATGTAGAAGTGCCCTGGTTCCTGAGAGGCACCTTGGGTCCAGCATTGAATATCTTCTCAGTATATAAAACTGCCTTACTGATTCACGTCCCACCCAACACTTGAGTGTACTAATCAACTAATAGCCAATAAAAAATTCCCTGAGAGAAAACAGTAACATATGATTGTTCACATGGCAAAGATGCCCTGTGTTTTGAATGTGTGTGTCTAAAAGAAAATTTCTTAGACCAGTGCATCCAGGGGGGAAAGAATTTTGAAAAGAGAGCCCTCCTGATGCTCATGGATCATACAAATGGACCTTGTCAGGGATCCCGAGTCAGGGTGAATTCCAAACTTTTCAGTGTAACACTAGGTGGAAGCTCACGCTTTTAAAAATCAAAGGCTGTTTAAAAAAGGAAGGAACTTCAGATCAACTAGTCAAGCCCCTGCATTTTGTAAAGACAGAGACTTGCCCAAGAGCCCTGGCTGATGGAGGGCAGAGGTGAAGCTAGAATCTGCCACTTGCAGTCCACTGCAACTTCTGGGACACCATCTCCCTCAAACCTGATAAATGGACCCTCGTTAGCTGCATCTCCAGTTCCTTTTTAGACCCCTGGGAGAATTGCAGGCATGTCAGCATGCTTCTATTAAGCCCCAGCTGGAAGGACTGGAAAGTATCTAATTTCTAGCCAGCCTAAGTAATGGTATTATAGATAGATGCTCATAATGTTAGCACCCCAGACTGCAGGCTCACTTGGTTAAATGCAGGGTGGATCCCTTTACATTCTTGTTATTTTGATAATTAGATGGGATTTCCAGTTCATCTCTGACCTGACACTTGTATTTCATTTTTAAAGTGAGTCACAAAGTGTGTCATTCATTGTAGTTTTGCAAAACAAACTATACCTGCAGCTCATTAAAATGTGTTTTAAGTTTCATAAAATTGTACCCCATTCAGTAATAATCCTGGCTAAGTGTCTAGCACATCATGCACGCTTTTAATGGTCTGTTTGCTTTTCAAAGATGTGAAACGAGACAACTGATGTAAAAGAAAGATGCAATACTGCCATGGAGTTGCAGTTTAAAATTTTTGGTCATTCTCAATAGATGCAGCTGTTACTTTCTGTGTTTACAAACTGTAAAACTGAGATCCAGGTGATTACATTTTTTGAAGTGTTTTGAAGTGTTCCTTTCCATTTCTCAAGCTGAGTAAATACCATTTATAAGAAGTTAAAAGGCATTGTTTAGTTCTTAGATATTCAAATACATTAGATCTTGCAAAAAAAGTTAACAAGTAGAAAAAACAAACAATTTAGGGAGAAAATAATGCAGAAAAAGCCATACAACAAACTTATTCTCATATAAATCAAAGACTATCAATATTTTTTAATGTTATGCTTAATTTCTTACTGCATCAACTTTTCTGCTCAAATTACTTGTCAAGCAAATGAACTATACGTGGAATACAAAAGCCAATATTATTACCCTTGATTGGAATTAATTTAAATATATTTATAGACATATATTTAGATTGCCGTTTAAGAATTTTGTCCATTTTCAATAAAACTATCAGTTTGTGATGTCACCTTTCTTAGATTCTTCATATATTTCGTATAATTCTGCCTTATTTCCTATGCTTAAGGCTATATATTCATTTTGATATGCTGTGGAAACTTCTGTCCTTGTTAACTAAGGGGCAATGTTGACTCTTTCCTGGAGGTAACACTAATTAATCAGTAAGACTCCAGTCCTTCCCTTCTTGCATCCCATGTGTCTGTTACTTTCATTCAAATCAATGACATTTGTTAGCAAGAATGCAACATCTCATACTTATGAAGAAATTACTAAGACAGTATGTTGTCATAAAGCATTATTTTCAGTATTGTCATAATTCTATGTCTTCAGTGGTATTAAGTCAATGCCACACACTATGTACTTTCCCAGGGACTGGGACCATGTCTGTCCAGATGGATTTTAGTCACTAACATCACCCTAAAAGTGCCTCATTGTCTTTGAGGTTGAATACCATCATGAAGAAATCTTAGGCAGGCCAGAATTATTACCCTTATAGAGAACTTTCCTTTTCAGCTTAGTTACTAAAAAATCATTTTCTCAAACTTGAAGCTCATAACTTAAGTAGGCTATGGCTAGTAGTCAGTCCTTCTTTATCATTTTTCTTCCCTGGAGCATCGCATGTCCTTTTGTTTTTTTTTTTTAATATATATTTTTATTGTTATTTATGTCTTTTACATTTTGTATTCCCCTTGGGTAGCCCACCACCAATTCACCCGTGATCCATCTTCATGGTCCCTTGTGTTCTTTTCTATTCCATTTTGTGCCCTTTTCCTTCCCTCCCTCCGCCTCCCTCCCCCCCCCCCCACTGATTGTCTCTCTCCCACCCAGCCTCCCTATAGTCCTGTTATAAGTGAAACCATTGCATGTCCTTTTGATTTGCAGATGCGAGTCTTCTTTTATTTCAGGAAAAGTGTCTCCATTGACTTTTAATGAAGTTTTCTTTTTGTCATTATTTTAATTTTATCGTCCTTGCTGGTTCAATATTTTTTTTATTTTTGCAATAGTGGCATTTTGTTCTGTTTGTTTTCTTGGTCCTGCCATCTCCCATTTCATTAATCTTTTCTAGTGTCATTTTAATCTCCTTTTTTATTGCGTTCTCAATTATTAAATTGAATTTCTTATTTTCTTTGTGTTACAGTTTCTTCATAGACTGAACTCTCTCTCTCTCTAGCTAGCTACATATCAAGCCTTTTCATCTTATTCATCTTGATGAAAAGCATGAAGATCCTCCCTGATCTTCTTTTTACTCTAGAGTAGGTGAATTTTTCTTGATATATTCTCACATTATCTCAAAATTTTTTGTCTCCTCTGTGAGTACAGTTTATGAGCTGAGTATTGACTTGCAACTTTTTTCTAAAGAAAATACATACAAGGAAGCACCAGTACAGCATGTTGCCTTTCTAAAGATCTATGCTTAACTCCCTCTTCTAAATTCCATTAGATGTCCCAAACCAGGTCCCCTCCAACTGCAGAGGATCCTGTGTCTGTGTGCTTGAGAACTTTCCCCAGTTTCTATCTGAGCCCTGCCTTTGCCAACATCCATGACCATACACAAGAGTTACTGTTTCATAAGCAGTTTTTCTTAATCTTTTTGAGGCTACCCTTCACCTCTCTCAGAACTCTACTTCCCAAGTTTAAAAATATCACTAGAGATTCTCTGGATTCAGCCCATCCCCCAATTTTCCCCCAGATTGTCTCAGATTGAGGGTTGGGATTTCAGTGCTCTGTTCCAATTATCCCCACTCCTTTAGCCAGTCCTTTTTAGAATAAGGATATGACGTTACACTCCTTTATTTTGTGGCTGATGACAATATTTTTGTTTTGATTAGCTTTGTTTTAATATGTTTTTGTTCATTCATTACTAAAGAACAAAGATCCCCATGATCCAACTTCACTCAATGATCTTTGCTCCCTATCATCTCAAAGACCACATCAATTTCTATGCAAAAAAAAAAACCACTGTATGATTTTTGAGACATTTCAATGAAGATTAAAACTTCCATGCGAAATATTTGATTACTTATTGATTTGATGATTATAAAATTAACGCACTTTGAAAAAAATGTAATACAGAAAACATTGTAAAGAACACATAGACATTTATTCTCATTTAATTTTGGTGTGTTGTCTTTTAGTATTTTCGTTTATCTCAGTATAATTTTTAAAAATTGGGTTTGTACTTCATATGTGTTTTTTATTTTGTTACTTGTTTTGCCTCTAGCAGCACACTGTGAACATCTAACGTAGCCTTAAATGTTATTTGAAAGCACAATTTCAATCATTTGAAAGCATGCTAATGTATTCAAATACCCCTATTGTTGGACATGCTATTTATAATTTGTATTAACATTAATTATGGGATGAATATCCTTCTATATAAATCTTTGGATGTATTTCTTTTGAAATATGTTAGTAATACTCTTTTTGATAAAGATATTTCTGAGATATGTAATCTTTTTATAGACATTATTATAAACTTTGATTAATACACATTATATTGGCGATAAAGGAAAATGTTATACCAGATTATCTCTTGGAACATAAAATTTGGGTTAACTTTAGGTACATGTCTATTAGTGCTTTTTCCCTAAAACATTCAGGTCTAAAATCATGTGATTTCTAATTAATTATTTAATGAAAGTCACTGAGGAATTTCCTAATTGTTTTAATTTTTTTCAAAAGCACATTTATTACTTTAACCTATACCCTTTGGCTCTTTGTAGAGTCCAGAGTAGCATAATGATTCACTGCACAAACTCTGGAGTCAGAAAGACCTGAGATCTAATCACAATTTAAGAGATCTGACACGCCATCTACACCTCTGTTCCTTCACCTTCTTCCTTCATTATGCTTCAGCAAAACTGACTTTTCTGTCCCTCAAGCAGGCAAATATCATATCCAAGTTGGTTCCTACTAGTCCTTCAAATATAATTCTTCCCCAGTCTACTCATAACTGAGTAGACTACTCATAACTTACACAAAAGTTAGTTCCCTGCTCAGCTAATTAACTTTCCCTTAAGCTCATTTCCTATTCCATTACTCTTTTATTTGCTTCATAGTACTTCTCACCATTTAAACTATCATAATAATGGCTCTGACTGAAGGTTTTATTAGCTTACCTCAGCATCCATAATTTCCTCCTACCCACCTGCAGCTTTGGGGTGCTTGCTTCTGCTATGAAGGGAACTGCCCTCTTGTGGACTTTCAAGATATTTCTACTAAAGGCACAAAGTCTGCTGTCATTTTTTTGCAACTATAGGTTTGTTTGGGAGGGTGGGGGCAGTTCAAGCATCAAGTACTTAAGATTTAACTGACTTTCAGGTAGCAGATTATTACTTTTTTAATCTTCTTGAAACATGAATAAATTACTTAAAATGTGAAAATGTGAAAAAAGACTTTGGTGTGATAATGATAATACTGTTCAATGAATGTTTTCTCAGTACCAACCACTTGTGCTAAGGAAGGGATTTTCATACATTAGTTCACTTATTAGGCATTTGACAATGCCTAATAAGGGAAGACAAGGCAGTAATTTAAGACACAAATAAAGCTTTCCCAACCCTCAGAATAAAACTCGTTCTCTAGATCCAAGCTTTGTCTGCAGCTCTTGAGGAGGGTTCAGGAGTAGTAGGAGATGGGATAACATGGTATTTAACATGGTGCTTTTCTAAGCATCAAAAGGGCCTGAATTCTCAAGCCAAATTCTCAACCCTTTGTGACACTCATTACTGTGTGTCATTTAGAGATTTATTTGTCTCATTTAGGCCTGAGTTTCCTCACATATAAAAGATGACTAGGGCCTCCCTGGTGGCACAGCAGTTAAGCACTACGCTGCGGAGCTGTCTGCCGCAGCTACGTAAGTTCGACGCCCAGCAGGGGAGATTCCCACATGGTGCGGCAGACCTCTTCTGACTCCCCCACTGCTCCCCTCAGCAGTGTATTTCTGATCTGCCTGTTCTGCTCCCCACTCTGTCTCTGGTGAACCCTCTCGCCGTCCCACGCCTCTGGCCTGTACCCCAGCTTGTATGTATAAATAAATAAATCTTTAAAAAATAAAAAAGGCTAACAGTCCTTCCAGGTGTAATGTGCTTTAGATAAGATCCAGAGATCCAATAAATATCCTCAGCCAATGTCAACAGGGGCCAGCAGATCACATCTTCATCCTTGCAGTACAGTGGCCCTGAAGTACTAAAAAGTAGACATCAGTGTGGATGATGATATAAGTTGATTACATTTGTTACTTATTGTGTCAAACGTCATTTAACTCTTGGAAACCTTTTCTTTGCAACCAAGTTACTTCTTTAAAGCCTCTATAGGTAACCCTTAACTTATGGATGGTAGATATATTCCGATTATAATTAACTATGTACTAATATAATTGGCTGTGTCTGTGTTTAAGTTCAACAGACATTCACACAAATACTTACTGAGTACCCTTTCTGCCCCTTCATGGTACTGGCATGGAGGAAATATCAGCTAAAGAGATAATTGTGACCCCTCATGAAATCTACTACCTAGTGTGTGATGAAGTTAGTCATATCATCTTCAAAAATAACTGAGGGAGGGAGTAAAATGCCAAAATGCTAATGCTAAGATTGGCTATATTAGCTGTATAACGCATAATGGCAGTATCATAATTTTCATTTCTTAAGTATCTGCTTTGGGATCTGACAGATTTCCTTTCAACTTCTTATTAGCTGTGTGATCTTGAGCAGACCACCCTACCTCTCTGCGCATCTGTCCCCTCATTTGTAAACAGAGATAATGCTCCCTAATTTGCAGTGGATTTTGTAAGGATTAAATAAAACAATGTGTACAAAGAGTCTGGCATACGCACTCAATACATGACAGCTGTTGAGTGAAAAAGAACGGGGAAAGAGAGAAAAGAAAGTTGGGAGCAGTCCAGCAGGCAAGTTGGCAGAATGCCCAAAATGGCAAAGTTTCTTAATGTTGTTGTACATTAATGACTGGAAGTCTTTAAAAAAAAAAAAAAAGAAGAGTAATACCATCTTCAGTTACATTTAAGACTAAAAATGGAATGTTCCGCCACTCTATGTCATCCTAATATTCATTGCTATTCAGTCCTGGACCTGGACACCCTAGAAGATATGTTCCATTTTAACCCACCATCCAAACTGACTGAAAGAAGATTGGCAAGAAATAAATTCTACCCATAAGAATATCAAGTATGTGCCAGCACTCGTACAAGCACTGGAGATAGAGCATAAACGAATAGGGGGAAAATTCTTGTCCATGATGTTTACAATCAAGTAGGGGAGAAATAGGCAGTAAATCTTGTAAAGAAGTGTTTTTAGAAGGTAAAAAGCTCTATGGTGAGAAAATAAAATAGTGATTGGGAGTGGGAGTGGGGGTTTAAATAGGTGATTAGGTAAAATGTTATTGAAAAAGCAATATCTGATCGAAGACTTGAAAAAGGTGAGCTTAAGATCTTTAACAACATCTGAGGAAAGAGCTTTCCAGTCAGCATGTTCAAGGGCCCTGAGGCAGGAGCAAGCCTGGTATGTCTGAAGAACAACAAAGAGGTGAGCTAGATGAAGTGGAGTGAGTGAGGAAGAGCAGAGGAAGATAAAATCAGCAGTAATGGAGGACTTTGATTGGTGTCCATGGTGACTTATGAGGAAAATCAGGAACATGTGCTAAGGACAAGAGAGGAAAGTATTTCAAGGTGGAGGTAGTAATCATCTGAGTCAAATGCTGATGTAAGATCAAACAAAATGAGGCCAAATAATTGACCGCAGGATTTAACTATGTGGGTATAGTGGGTTGCTTTAACTTGTGAATTTTGTGTGTTTTGGGCCAAGGTTAAATAAAGAAAAATAGGGAAAGTAATTGGAATCATGGAGTAAGGACAACCTTTGCTGAAAGGAGAGCAGAGAAATACAGAAGAGTTTGAGAAGTAAAGCAAGGGCCAAAGGGATATATTGTTCAAGATCCAAGAAATAACATGAGGTTGACTAGCAAGATAAGGGAGGTGATGAGACAAAAGGAAATGGGAGAATTGCTGGGGCAAGGACCATGAGGTCTAGAGGTCACATGCCCCTGTAGAGCAATTGACCTGAAGTAGAACTGTAGCCATGAAAGAAAGCTACTGCAGTGATTCTCAAAGTGTGGTCCCAGACCAGTAGCCTGGGCATCATTGGAAATTATTAGAAATACAAGTTCTCAGGCCCTTCCCCAGACCTCCAGATACAGAAAACTCTGGAATTGGGGGCCCAGCAATCTGTTCTAATAAGCCCCCCAGATGATTC
This sequence comes from Scalopus aquaticus, assembly GCA_004024925.1. Classification (NCBI taxonomy): domain Eukaryota; kingdom Metazoa; phylum Chordata; class Mammalia; order Eulipotyphla; family Talpidae; genus Scalopus; species Scalopus aquaticus. Next base: position 57,001 of record PVIJ01001362.1, read on the forward strand.
TGATGTGCAGTAAACCCTGAGAACCACAGGTCTGCAGTCACAGAGGGCATCAGTTCATAGGTTAGCAAGCAGATGTGGTTCTGGGCCTGTGAGAAATTCCTTGGTTCTGTTTTATTGAGGAAGCAGGAAGGAAGTTTGAGGGTGAGGATTAGAGAGAAGTTGTTGGAGATTTTCAGAGACAGAAAAGGTTTGAAATAGTTACCTGGGAGAATAGGAGAGTGAGTGAGCTAGGGAATGTAGTGTGGAAACAAGAGGTGCCCACCTGAGGTTCCTGGTCATGCATCTACCCCAAGACCATCACTTTGATTGTGTTTTTTTCTCCAGCCACATCCAACTGGAGTTGACAAGAGAGAGATCCAAAGGAGGAATAAATGAATAAAATGATTAATATCTTATAAATACATGCTTTAGAGGTGAACATTGCTCTGCATCATGGAAACTTTTATTTCCTGAAGACCATCCTACCTCCATTCTTGAGGTCCAAAGTCCAACCTGGAGGCCTGACCTGCAAACTTCTGGGTAAAGAGTGATGGCTGCTGTGTCACCCCCACCCACACTTGTGTCAGGTGATACAAGAGGCAGGGGTGCCTGGCTAGTCAGATGGCAAACCAGCCAGGGCAGAAGTGTGCACTCACAGGGCGTCCAGAACAATAGCTGTTTCTTCATTTCCTCCCCTGCCTGCCACATTTTCCTATTTACACAAAATAATTCAAACAAAAACCTGCCTTTCACAGAAGACCACATACTGTATGATGCTATTTATGTGAAATGCCCAGCACAGGCAAATCTAAAAAGACAGAAAGTAGCTTAGTGATGGTTTAGGGCAAAGAGAAATGGGGAGCGGGAGGAGTAAAAGCTAAAGTGTGTGGGGTTTCTTTTTGAAACACTGAAAATCTGGGTTTCAGTGGTGACTGTTGCAATGATTACCTCTATCTGTGAAGATCCTCTAGTCCAGTGGATTGTATATTTATATGGATACATTGTATGCTAGTTGAATAATATCTCAAGGAAACTATTTTTAAAAGTTTGCACACACACTTTTTGTAGAGATGAAAATCTAGGACTTGTTAATGAAAGTAAACCAAATAACTTAAACCTGTGACCAAATTCTTTTGCCTTATTTTTAAACAAATAGGGACGTTTCATATATATATATACACACACACACACATGTATGTACACACATACATATATGTGTGTATATATGTATGTGTGTATATGTATGTGTGTACGTATAAATATATATGTGTATATACATGTTATATATATATTAAATCTTCTAGTTACTAATATGGAAAATAACTTCTAGGAGTTAAGCTTTTTTTTCCTCTTAAAAAAATAAACTGAGAGGAAAGCTAACTCCTGCTCTGCAGTACTTTGTTATGAAAAGCTTGGATTGAAAGCTGCTGTTAACTCTACTTTTCAAAGCTAGATCCTCTCTGACCCATCAAAACAGATGCTCCCAGGAGTCTTGAGGTGACAAATGTTATTAAGAACAGATATATTTCTGCTTCTGTCAGCTTCATGGCCAAGGGCAAAGTGTCCCGTGTTTCACTTTTTGCCTCAATTTGTTTGCTCTGAGTTTAGGGACACACACTCATTTCATGCCGTGGTCGAAAGTGCAACTTGCCCCGCGTTTTTAAAAAGCTGGCACTTACTTATCTGTGTTCCTGGTGATTGAAAGTGACTCCTTCATGGTCTATTTGGCCAGACAAGACCATGTGGCCAGACAAGACCAGATCTTCCAGGATCTGAAAATAAATTCTGCCAAGACGACTCCCCCTCTATTGTTTGATAAGCATTTATTGGATACTCACTGAGCAGCAGCAGACTTTGCAGTAGGTGTGTGAGGGAAGCATGGAGAGGTCGCACTGGCTTTTCAGCAGTGGCCCTGTGACCTTGGACAAGCCTTCTAAACTTCCATTTCCACAAGTAAACATGAGAAGCTGGATCAGACAGCCTCTGGGGTTCTTTCCAACTCTTAATTTCTAGAAAAGCCTGTAAACTTCTGAGAGGTAGAGTTGGTCCCCAAAAGTCCAGAACCAGTTGGTTGGAATTCTGTTTTTTCTACTTACTGGTGGCCTTGCTCTAGTTCTTCAGCCTCTCTGTGACTCAGTCACTTCATGTCAAAAAACACAGTAATGTCTGCTACCTAGGCACAGTCTATAAGTTAGCTGACAGCAAGACCTGGGATGGAGAAACTCCACTGGTATTGATGATAATGATGCATCTGTATTCAACTCAAAAGTCTAGCTGGGAAGCAAAGCTAGCTTCTGTGAGAGTATTAGCCTATGGCATTCCTACAAAGCAACAGTCCAGAAAAGGGTTAGCTGGCACATCGAACTGTTGGTTGGGAGAAAATGTAAGCTGAAGCTTTACTTGTTTGTTTGTTCCTTCCTCCCCTCTGGCTCTCCCAAGTTTATTTTGGTTTTGAAACCAGGCCCACCCAGGGGAACTAGCAGTAGACCCCTCAGCCTTTTCCTGTCTCCGAACCTCAGACTGGTGGGACCCTCCCACTGCATTGGCTCTCAAGCACTTCTTGCATTGCCGGGTGCCCTTCTTAAATTGATCATCTTCCCCCAAATGATTTCAAGGTCCTGGGCTTAGTGCCTGAGGCTGCTTCCTAATATGCTGCCTTTCACCTGCTTGTCCTCCCCCTCTGCGCTGTTCAAAGAAACACCACTCCAACCCTGTGGCAGATAAGTTAATACAAAGAGAGTGTTTTGATTTATTACAACAATTTGATCTCAAAGAGCTACAGACCTTAGGTCTTTGTGCAGTCGGTTCCTTGTCAGCACGCTCGCTGGTTTAGAAATAATGCTCCAGGTGCCAAACCACATAACTAAGTCCTAACTGCCAAGTTCTCCAAGCTGAAGCTGAAGGATGGAATGGTGGCTGAAAGTGTTGGGCTCTGCTCTAACCACCAATGTGGGAGATTACCCCATTGGTGCAGATTAGTGTATGATCACTTGCTTGTCAGTGTGTTTAATGCATTATATAAATTATATAATTCACTGCCTGTCAGTTATAGGAAATGATTAATTCTTGGGGCCAATTAAGAAAACTGAATCTTCCCCAATAAAAGGAAATGGAATATACCATTCTTTAGATCAGGGATCAGCAAACCACAACCTAAAGGCCCATCTAGCCACTGCCTGCTTTTGTTTAAAAAAAAAAAAAGTTTTATTGGGCTGTATTCATTCACACATACACTGTCTATAGCTGCTTTCTCAGTGCATGGCATAGTTAGTAGTTGCAAAGGAGACTTATGTGACCTCCCCCCACCAACACACAAAGCCTGTTCAGAGTACATTTGCCAACCCCTGATTCAGATGTAAAAACATCAGTTGTAATAAGTCCAGTGAGCATAGCCACATAAATTATCTGGAGTTCTTTTTCCTATGAAGGCTGTGTTTTCTACACATTCCCATTTCACTTTTAAGTTAAAATTAGAGGGGTCAAGAGAAAATTCTTGATAAGCTGCAAGGGTCTCTCTATGAATGTCAGGGCCATTCATAAAAGTTTCGAGCTGTTAAGATACCTTAGGTCAGATGTAATCTGATATCATCATTTGACACATTGAAGAAACGGAATGAAAGATGGATGGGCCCAAAGTCATGTGAAGACTTTTATGTGTCACACCTGATATTTAGGGCTCCTAATCTTGCTCAGGGCCTTTGCCCTGCTTTAAAAAAAAAAAAAAAAAAAAAAGAGGTCAAAGTTGAACAGAGTTGATTGGTCTGCTATGAATTCAGATGACCAACCTTAAATGGGCCATTAACATTGCTCTCTGAAGTCCTACTAAGTGCCTGTTAATATATTCTCCTACTTTCTCCTATGACTATTTCGGACTCCTTCAACTTCCATAAACGTGTTATATTCCCTTATCTTCCCTTCTCTCATCAATTAACTCATCTCCTTTAAAGAAAATGGAACTCATAACACGGGAACCCTCATTGTGCTGACACCAAACACATGAACCCACCTGTGCCCATCCTCCCTTCCTCCATTACAATGGGAGAGCTGTCCCTTCTCTAGATGGGATCCCTTCCCACCACTCTCTCTGTGTTCTCTGTGTGTGTGTGTGTGTGTGTGTGTGTTTGTGTGTGTGTGTCTGTGTCTGTATGTGTGCTCTCTCTCTCTCTCTCTCTCTCGCTCTGAGTATGTGTTCTCTCTCTTCCTCTCTGTCTCTCTCTCTCTGTCTCTGTCTCTCTCTCTCTCTCACTTTCTCTCTCTCTCTCTCTCTCTCTCTCTCTCTCTCTCTCTCTCTCTCTCCTCTCTCCCTCTCTCCCTCTCTCTCATTGCATCCTTCTCATCAGTTTTCAATATGTCCACACTAGGATTTTTTTTTTCAGCCTATCACCCACACAGCCCTTTAGCTAATTCCCAATTCTTTCTTCTTCTCATTCACAATCAAACATCACAAGGGTCATCAGTGTGCACCTTCTCTGTGTCCTCATCTCCCTCTTACTCTTCAACCCAGTCTGCCTGACTTCAGATCTCTCACCAACTAAATAACACTGTTAAGGTCATTAATGGCCTTCATTTTGTTAAGTGAAATGCACATCCAGATCTCATCTTATTTGACCTCTCAACATTATTCAATACCAATTCTTGACATGACACTCAACCCTTAGATTCCATAACATAAATTCTCACAAGATTTCGTACTAGCTCACTTGCTGCTCAGATTCCAGTAACAATTTGCTTTTTCCTTTTGAGTTTTCAATGTTAGAATTCCTCAAATGTTGATTGTGTGTAATGCTCTTCTTGCTCTATTTGCAGTTCTAAAGCAATCCCATCCTTCAGCATCCTCAGTCACTATTTACCTAAATGCAAATACAGGCCTCCTCTGATTCTTTCAACGTAAATGACCACAATGATTTTTGGATAGCAAATCTAATCTTTTCCACTTCCTTCACTTAAGAGCCTTCAACCTATTCTAATTTAGGACAAATAAAAAATCCTGTCTAGGACCTAAAAGGTCCTACTTGGCCAGCCTCCTGTCTGCCTCCCCAACCCCATCTCACCCCTTGTTCCCTACCCTTACTCCTCCAACTGCACCAGCTTTCTATCAACCCTAATATGGTCTGGCTCCCTGTCTCTCCATAGAGCCTAGGCATATTCTCTCCCAATACTTGGGATTGCTTTTTCCCTTTCTACCTGAGCAACTCCTAATCTTTTAATCTCATCCCACTGGTACTTTGAAAAATATCATCTTGCCACCTCTAAATCAAATCCCATCTTAGTCTTTCCCTTATAAGACTCAACATAGCTATAATTTGACACTGAATTGCATAATTAATTTGACTAATACCTGTTCTCTTCCAAAAGACAGAAAGCTCCATAAGGAACTTACTATGTATTATTTTTGTTTTATATTATGTTTCTAGCACCTAGCACAGTTAGGTTTATCAGCAGCAGATGCTCAATAAATATTTCATGAAAGAATTGTTGGGGAGGAGATAAAATTTTCCCTACCCTCTGAGTTTTTCTCAAGCAGGTTAAACACTCAAATTAACATCACATAGATTAGTAAAAGGAAAGTACAATTTTAACTACATATGCATGGGGAGTCTACGTAGATGTGGATTCCAAAGTCAATGGGGCAAAATGAGGGTATACATCCTGAGCTAAGGAATGGGATAGGGGCCCGAGACTCCAAGGAAAGAAGAGGGGAGACCCATATGACAAAGAAAAAATGACTCGTGATGAAAACCTGACAACCTGTAATTAGATATTTGCCTGCCATCAATATAGGTCTCTCTGACAGAAAGATTATTTCTGGTAAAAACCCTAATTTGGGGTAATACCCCATCATTCACTCTTCCGGGTAGTTAAGGGATTGGTAAAAATTTCTCCTAAGCCTCAACTAACAGGGCCTTGATTGACCTCAGCTCAAAATAATCCACATACCAAAGTGACAAGTCTTGGGCAGACCTGTACTGAATATCTTGGAAAAGCCTATTCTCCCCCATCTTATCCTAGAGAAAGGAAACAGAGAGAGAGAGATATATGAGTGGATGGATGGATAGACAGATGGACAAACATGTAATAAAGTATGTACTTCAGCATAGGTACTAGGTCAATGGGATAAATTTTGTGCAAAATTTCAATTAATTAAAAGCAAAAGAAACACATGCATTTGACAGCAGTGGGATTGTTGATGTCTGTGTCTTGGTGGGTATCTCCAAGCCACTTTTACACTCTTCCCAGGGACACTATTTCTATGGGATTATAATAATAACAACAAGTGTATTGTGTGTTTCTTAACTACCACAAATATTTCTAAAATGCAAGCTTGTGGCTTCTGATTCATACATGTTGTTAGGGAGGAAAATCCAAGCTGTCACAGAATTATAAAAAAACCTGTATTCTTCACTGTGATTCTACATGACTAATATCATTAGTTGACCACAGAAACTTAGCCATTGGTCATAGGAAAATAAAAAATGATGTATGTACTTGTTGTGTTTGGCACAAAGCCTTTGTTGGGCAAATATGCATATGCCACGGATCCCTAGAATGAATTGCCTTATAGCATTCAATCAGGTCCTGAGAATTGAGCTCTTATAAATTTTTTTTAAAAGGAAAGATAAGGGTGAAATGGCCTATGTCAATCAATTTGTATCCAAAGATTAGAACCTTTTACAAAATGTTATTAGTCTAGAAAATTTGTGTTGACTCCTCCATACTTATATGTAATCCTCTTCAGCTGTAATTTAGAAGGAAATATATTTATTTTAGTGCTACTACCCTTGTTCTAAATATTTACAGCTCCTCTTTAGGGACTACACTCAAGGTCAGGAGTATATTATTAAACACTTCCCTCAGCTTTTTGAGGATAAATTTGAATTTTAGAAAAATCCAGTGTGATGAAGAATCATATCTGGTGAATAAAGACAAGATCAAGTCAAGTAATAGCATTTGGCCCAAACAAGATTTAAGAATAAAATGATGTAGGTTTTCTTATGAGGTAACCCGCAAAATGGAACTAGAGAGCCAACTAGTTCTCAGTGAAGCATTCCCAAAATGTTTGAAGACATGGAAAATATGCATGGTTTCATTGGATGACAAGGCTTACAAGTTCTGATATGTTTGTTTTAAAACTCAATCTCATTTCTTTAGAGATTTGAACTGGCCAACCCTCAGGCCATTCTTGGCTAGTGAGATATGTTTTATTTGGCTAATAGAGTGATTTAATTTAAAATTGAGTCAAAATTATAAAATCAAGAGATTTCAAGTACAAATTTGGTTCTCTGGTGTCTTCTGGAAAATCTGAAGCTCTGGCAAAACTGCACCAACCACACATGACCGTCGCCTCCTGGAGTGCAGTACAAGGCCTTTTATAAGGCAAACAGCCAACCCTGCATCCTTCACAGACTTTATCCTCTTCCCTGATCTCATGATTTATCACTGCACTCCACCCCACTTTGTTGTATGTTATTCTATGAGACATTTGTTTAACTGCCTGTGCTAGCTCCCTCTAGATTAAAAGTTCATGTGGGCAGGGATTTTTTCACTGTCTTTGTTCACTGCCTAGTGAACAAACCAGAGAAATGCCTTGTTGTAGCTGACACTGATGCACATCTGTTGAATGAATGAATTAACGATTGCTTAGCCCCTGTGAGCAGTTAATAATCCGCTGCTAGAGTTGTAGTTAGTAGAAGAACAATTTTTTACTTTTGTAGCTCAAGAGCAATTTATACCATGTATACTCTGTTTTATGCCACTGACACTTTATTGCACTTAGTCATCATGATAATTTTATAAATCATGCATTATCTCTGAATTTTCCCGCAAATTTTTCTACCTTTACATTGTATCCACTTCACTATAGTATATCCATTTTATTCTTTTGAACAAATGCTAAATTCTATGTAAATCGTTCAAAATTCAAATTGTATTTAAAAATCTGCAGTTAAAAGTCTCCTTCCACCCCCTTAAGCATCAGGCTCCCTCCCACTGGCAAGCAACACTGTCACTTATGTGTCCATCCATTTTTCTTCTATTATACACATTTATATATTCATTTTCTTTTTAAGTCAGAAATGTCTCATACCATATACACAATTATACACTTTGCTTGTCTTAATATTTCTTGAATATTGTTCCATTTCAAATCATAACAAGTTTCATCATTCTTATTTCACATTCAGTAGCGTTCCATTGAGTAACTATCAGGTGATTTATTTACCTAGTCCCTATTAGTTTATTTACCAATGGATATTTACAGGGGTTCAAAATATGGGTGTTAAAGGTATTTAAAAAGTGAGATTTGGAGTAGTCTATGTTTTGTCCCATACATAGAAAGTCTTAACACTTTTTAAATCTATGAATCCTCATGGATTCTGCTAGGGCTTTCATTTGTTACACTTAAGTTTTTCATCCATCTTATCCACTTGGCATTTAATAAAGTTTTATAAAGTATAAGGTAGGAGTTATGGATTCAACTTGGACTTTTTTTCCTAGATGGTTTACTAGTTGTCCCATATACATGAATTAAATAGGTAACTTTTTATCACTTTCTCAATTTCCATATATACTTAGGTCTGTTTCTGCATTTCTGCTCCATTGATCTACTATCTATTCATGTACCCAGGCTGACTAGTTTTAACCATTAAGGCATTATATTGTCTTTGAATATCTCATACAGCTAATTCCCCTTCTCTTATCTTTTAAAAAATTTTCCATATGTTTGATAATATTCAATTTTCTCCTTCCCTAAGTATTTTTGAGTTGTCAAGAACAATAGTAACTATTATCACAAGATCAAATGCTTGTTTAACCAGTGGACTTATTACCAGTGATTGGCAATATATGTTCAACATATTAAGCCATCTTTACTTTCCTAGGAATAGTCCATTTTGTCTGGTAGGTTGTTCTTTTAATTTTCCCCAGAAGTTATTTACTAATATCATTTTTTTGCATCTAAAAGTTTTCATAATTAAGTGATCTGGGGTATATTTCCTTTTACATGCCATCTTTCTTCATATTTTTTGTATCACAATTTTGCTGATTTCATTGGGGTACTACTTTTTCTTTGTGTTTTCAAAATTTTAAACTACTATTTTTGTCTGTGATGTAATCCATATATGAAATCATCTGGATTTGATACTTTCAAGGAAGGGGCAGAAGAACTCATTAACAGTATTTCATTTTCTCCATAATTACTATTCTGTATGGACTTGTCTTTTATTTAATTATGCTTCAAATAACACGGTAGTTTTTATTTTCATGTGTTGCTTTTCTTTCATTTTCCTTTTAAAATGTCTAAGTTGCTTATGATGAGGCAAGATTATTTTATCTCTAGTATTCTACTTATTTTTTTCTCTTGGGGAGTTTTTTAATCATCTAACTTTGGTTAATTTTATAATTATTTTGGTTTTTTCTGTTATTCTGTAGTTATTCTGTTTTTCAGCTATGAAATTTGACATACAAGTTAGATTAACATTATTAACAATATTATTCTGATAGTCTTTCTTATTTTATATCTACTTAATCTTTCAATGAATGCAAAGTAAATTAAAGTTTTCCACTACATTTTTGTTTCAATTTATTTTGCCTTGAACTGTCTGCAGTGCTTAATTTCATATATTTAATGCTATGATATTTGGAGCAAAAGATTTATATCAGGTATCTTTTCTGCCTCATAAATAATTTTAAGGCAGATAGAGACTAACACATTGAACCAATAGACAATTAAAGCTACCTCCAATTTATCTGAGAAGTCTCAAACTTGAAGACTTCTCAAGGGGTATCGATAGCTGGTGACAGATGTGCCTCTGAATGAGCCAAAATCAAATGCTTATAATAATAAGATACCTTTTTAATCAAGAAAAGTAGCATAAAGATATGTGTGTTTTTAAGTCCTTTTAATTCCTATCTTTTAATTCCTTCATCCTGGAGTTTGATTCTTCTGGCTATGAATTTTGTGTGTTTTACTCATGAATCCAGCAACTACATAGTGCTTTGCCTTTGACCATGATAGATACTCTAATAGTAGTTGTGAATGAATAAATGGACTGAATGCAGAGGTTAAAGAAAGAAAAGACTAAATATGTGTTACAGACCAACACAATTAGCACCAACTTTTGCGCCCCTTTTCTATCCAAACACCACTCCTTCTAGATGATGCAAAATTTTTCATAAACTCACTCAGAAACCAGATCATAAAAGCCTAAGTATTCTTTCTGAATGTGTACAGATTTCATATTTACTTTATGATCCCAACTGACATAGGCAGGCTGACATAGCAGATGTATCAGAGATGTGAGTCTATCATCCTGGTCATTGTCTAGTTTCTGGGTCAGAGGTAAGCAGCCCCCACTGGAGAAATCCAGTCCCAAGGCAGAAAAAAACAAGCTGTCCTTGTGATGAAGCAAGGTCACACCCTCTTGGAATTGACTTTCGTGTCATGTGAAAATACTAGAGATTAAATGTAGTTTAAAATAACAATTTTTTTAAATACAAAGAAGTATAGAGAGGGAAAAAGGCCAAAAGGGATAAATCAACACATCCGTGGTTAACTGTAGGGCAAGTATTTTTCTTTTTCCTTTATACTTTCTGTGTTTGCAAGCATTTACATGCATTTACAGAATTATTTTAATGCTAAAAAAGTCATTTTTAAATTTTTGATCCTTGGCTCAGGGTTAGAGTGTCTCACATATGCTTGCCTCTTGGCCAGCAATAATGCTTTCTTGCACATCGCAGGAATTCAGTCAATGCTGTTGTTCCTGGTCTGCACTTTTGTGCAGTACTGCACATGCCACCAACATGCAGCATGCTGCAAGCTGACCACCAGCTTGCAACCCTCAGGGTCCAGGCAAGGAAGCACAACCATATCAGGTCATTCAAATGGGAAGGTTTAGTACAGGGAATTGGTAATTACACTGGGGCTGAAACACCTAACAAGAAAAAAGGGGATTCTGAGGTACTACTTGCAAGAAGCAGTTGTTGCTCTTGGAGTTGGGGAACAAATAGATGGGTCTGCTAGGATCTAGGAGCACAGAAGAGCAGTCCTGTGGAGCTGGCATGTGGGGCACCAAGATGGGCACCTGCAACTGCTGCCAGAACCTCTGCAGAGTGCAAAGCCACTGTCTCTGGAAATGATATGAGCCTGGATTCTCTAGCCCACAGCTGCTCTGCTTACTGGGGCATTGAAAAGAGAGGTCAGGAAGCACCTTTTGTCTTCTCACCAACCTGTATCTCTGGTGCCTCCTGTTGGCAGAATCAAATAGAAAGCCCTCCAGAAAGGATTCTGGGAAAGAGATTGCAAAGTCCAGGCCAAAATCAGAGCTGGGACTTGAAGGGTGGATTTGGAGCTGAGGCACAATAAAATGATAAACTAGCACTTAGCTTTTGGGTTGAAAGGTCTATGATTTTGTAAGTGGCAGCCAGCTAGCTTTATCCATTGTACTATTCCAAACCATGCCTTTGAACACTACCATTGTAACAAATTTCCAAGTATCTCTGGATAAAAAAAAAAAAAAAAAAAAAAAAACCTTTCCTTTATTAAGGGAGTATTCATTAGTAATCCCTTTATAAACTTTTCTGGCAGAGTCAACATGGGATTACACCTGATAGCAAGTGAGGGCTGGGACTCAAGAGTAGTTCATTGTCACACATTTCTACCCACTTGGTACACACGTGAGACTTATGCTCATAAACTCAGCTGCAAAATAGCAGGACTAGTATCCACAATCAAATGCAGTAATGATTATTAATAGAACTTCTAATTTCCTGAGCAACTATATAAGCTTTATTTTTTTTTAAAGATTTATTTATGCATACAAGCTGGGGTACAGTCCAGAGGCATGGGGCAGTGAAAGGTTTCACCAGAGACAGAGTGGGGAGCAGATCAACGGAAATACACTGCTGAGAGGATCAGTGGGAGAGGCAGGAGAGGTCTGCCATGCCATGTGGGAATCTCCCCAGCTGGGCGTCGAACTCGCATCACAGCTGCCGACAGCTCCACAGCGCAGCGCTTAACCACTGTGCCACAAGGGAGGCCCTATGTAAGCTTTATTGAACTCAGAAAATGGCTCATATATAACAAGAAATGTTTACCTGCCACTTAGGTAATAGATGTCTCACTGATTCTGGACCGGATGTGTGAAGGGGGTTCAGAATCATCAAGACTGATGTTTTCAAATAATTTGTGTCAGCTTGACCAAAGCTGGTGTTCTGTACATTAAAATTTCAGCTGCCTGATATTCCAAACTGGACTTTTCATGTTTTAGGAACTATTCTGCATGCACAACTATTGCTCAGGTTTTGTCTTCATAGGTGCTAACATTGACAATTCTTTGTCAGGACCTAACCATTCAGAAAGTCTTAAACTCAGATTATTCAACAACAAACTTGGCTTAGAGGCTAGGAGACACAATTGGAATTCTAATCTTCTATGTACCATGTTTATCTTCAGACATCTAACATCTGAGTATCAGCATCCTTGTCTATAAAAACAGATAACAAAATGAGGTGAGCGCAAATGAAACACCTAATGTAAATTTTTTCATTACCAGCACCATAAATGCATGTAATTATTATTCTTGCAAAATGCTTCTACTGTAGTTACCTAAAGCTTAAAGTTTGGATCCATAAGATCTGAGCTCAGTTCTTGGCTCTCACACTTAAAACTCTTTACATCTGTGGGCAAGGGGAGCATTCACTTCTCTTAACTTCCCCCAAAGGAAAGTGGGGATGGTACCACCTACAGCATAGGGGAGAATAATAAATAAGGTAGTATATGTAAGATACTTAGACTCCCTAGCACATAGTCAATACTCAATAAATGGAAGATGCTACTTCTGTTATTACCTTTACTATTATTTTTTAGGCAACAGTAACTCATACACAGGATGTGTGGTGGCTAACACATGAACATGTGTAAGTGTCATTAGCTTCTTTTTGCATAAATAGAAACTAATTAGATTTTTGTAGATTTTTTTTCCTACACATCAAGAGCCCCTGTCCAGTATTGTCCTTTGGTTTGGAGCTGGGAGAATGTAGCTGCATGCCGCCATTCATGCATTTCATGTGGGATCTGCATGATTTATTTGTATTTTAAAAATGATCTTATTTCCCTTTCTCTGGAAATCTTTGTTTTTAAATCATATGGATTCTTTTTCCTGAAAATCACATGATTTGTTTTTATCTATGGCAGGTAAAATCAATAGTATAAGTTGATGACCAAGGCCCACTGTCTTTCTTTTTCATATAAGAAAGTGGGTAGGTAAGTGGGTGCTGTTTACAATAAACATTTTCTTGACTCTAGAGATGGTACAACTACATTATCCCAAGTGACAGCCATAAAAATGATAATATTTGGACCAAAACTATATTCCTTGAGGAAAGTAGATGCTGTAGAAAATAGTGATTTAAATGTTCTCTCATTGAACAGACATTTGTTGAAATCCCAACAGATCACCCAAATGGTACCAGTTAATTGCTACAATGCTTCTTAAAAGACTCATTTTTATGAAGGCTGTTGTACCAGAGTAGTGGATTGTCCTCACTTCCGATCTCATGTTAGAAAATGGAAATCCCATGCTTTCCTGAGACGTACTAGATTAGCATTAATAGTAATGTTGCTGTAATATTAATGTTAAAATAATTTTACAGATTATTTTCTACCAAAAAAATAAGTTTCACCCTGACAAGTAACATCTAACAGTGTGCCCTCTTCAAAAAACTATAACCAGGAATGAGGTAAAGCAAGTTGGCAAAAGGCAGTGACCCTGGTGAATGCCCCTCCTGATTGCCCCTCCCCACACCCCATCTCAGCTACCCCATGAAGAGAGCTGTCTTCATGAGCCAGCTCTTTTTTCATTGTGCAACAAGATATCCAGAGCCCTATGTGTGTGGTCAGTTCTCACAGAGCCCGTCCTCAATGCCCCAGAACATAACCATGCACATTTATTGAGCACTTATTATACACAAGGCACATCCAATGTACTTTTCCTGTGTGAACTCATTTGATCCCCATAATATCTCCTACCAGTCTCTTTTGGGACAAATGTACAAACAATATTAAAACAAGATGATGTAGGTATTCTTTGCAAGCATCCCAATTGCACAGTCAGAATGAGTTAAGCCCAATCACCCACACTTTACAGAACCCACCTTCTGAAAGAATCCCAGTTCATAGCTGGGATTGCACAATGAGGAGAAGAACATCTGCATTTTGTGGAGTTGGGGCTTTTTTAGTTACTCTTTCCCTCCCCCACACTTCCATGTCCCACTGTACTCCTGATAGAGTACCAAATATAACCTCTTCTAATTAGAATGTTTGTGTGTGTTCTGTCATCTCTGCCAGGCAGTGCTTAGCAGAAGGGAAGGAGAGGAGCTTAGTCATCTTGGTGGCCATTGTCGCTCCCGGCTGTGAGGCGGGTGTCTCAGTATTAACACTGTGATGGCGTTTTCACCAACTAGGAGATATAGGGCTGTCTCTCTGCCCCTTTACACTGATTCATCAATAAGCAAAAACCAGTTGAGTGTCTCTTCCTTGGGACATTTCAGTTATTGATGACACCGAGGCTGTGTCCTTCCCAGGAATTCTTGGGAGGCTAGCAGCAGTTCCCAAGAGCCTTCCTGGGGATTCCCAAGTGGGAATGCTGAAGGCTGGACTCGGCCACCTCCTGAGTTGAGCTCACCAAATCCTCCATGCTTGCAGGAGCCCTGGCAAGATGTGGAGTGGAGAAAAAGGGAGAAGGACTAAAAGAAAGTTATCCCCCTGCGGGATGTAGTAGGCAGGCTGTCAAAGTCCCAAGGGAGGGAGAACAGCCTCGTTGAGTTGTTGTCTCTATTGTTTTAATCCTAATGTGCTGTTATGGTTCATGCATTTGCATCTGCCGTTGAGGAGACCAGCAGTTCACAGCTGCAGACTAGTGGGGTGCACAGGACAATTGGTTATGAGTAGATGGCACATGTCAACACGGTTGGCGTTTTGCTTGGCGTTACAAGTTCAAAAGTGCCAAATCTGTACAAAGCTTGAATTTACAACCAAGTGACTGCTTGCTTTCCAAAACAGCTAGTTCTGCAAAGGGGCAAAATTCCAGGAGATGTTGAAGTTTTTGAGAGAAAGCCATTTTGTCCAAATAAATCAGTCTTGATTTAAGCCTTGATCAAGAATTTTAATTCACATTCTTGACTGATTCACACCTCTGGCAGCAAGTGAAGGTTAATGAAGATCTCCTACCTCCTTTTCGAAACCCAAGCCAGAGAAAACCCACAGGCCTGATAAGAAACATCAATAGCCTTTGTTCCTTTTTTAGCATTAGATTTAACACTCTGTATGATGCTCCAGTTAAGTGTGCATTTTTAACAGTTTAATTGAGACAAAATTTACATAACAAAGTTCAGCCATTGAAATTGTACCATTCAGCACATTTTCATCATCCCCCCAGAAAGAACTCTTGTACCCATTGGCAGTGACTGCCCCTCACTGCCGCCTCTCCCACCCCCACTGTCCAGCCCTAGATTACCACTACTCCACTTTCCCTTTCTTTCATATATGTTTTGTTTTGCTTTTTTAAATCTAGACATTGCCTGGCAGTTCTTGCCCTTGACTTATAATTGGAATCAAATGATAAGTGTTTCCTCACAGTCTCTCATTTTGGAGATTCATTTTTTTCGTGCATCACTGAGCCTTCCTTCCTCCGATTTGTATACCATCACCTGCAGAGGTGGCCACCTTCCTCACTGTGCATGTGTTTGTAAGGGCCTATGGCGTGCACATACCGGCTGAGTGCTGAGGGCAGTCAGTGAGGAAAACAAAGACCCTGACCTCAAAGAGCAGAGGAAGTCAAAACAATAAGCAACAACAAAACCAGAAGTAAATTGTGCAGCATGTTATAAGATGCTAACATCAAGCTGAAAAAAAGAATGAGTAGAGTGTACTGTCAGCAGGTATCTGGGGCAGAGCAACAATCCCAGGGCAAAGGCCCTCTGGTGCGGGTATGGATGACACGCCTATGGGGTAGCAAAGAGCTGGTGAAACCGAGATGGGGCAAGAAGAAGGAAACCTCGACAGAGAGGTGAAAGAGCAGGTCATGAGCATCACGGTGGGGTTTTAAGCAGGGGCTGAGTTATGTTCTCAAAGATCTTCTCTATGAACATGCTGGGAAGAGTTTAGAAGGAAGCAGCCCCAGAATGGGGAGACCTCCCAGATACTATTTCAGAGGCCACTTTAGGGCAGTGGTTCTCCACCTTGGCTGCACATCCAAATCCTCTGGGTGGCTTCACAAAACTCAGGCCTGAGCCACAAAGTGCGAATGGATCTGGAAGGCAGCCTGAGCTTTGCAGAACCACCCAGGGGGTTCAGGTTGCAGCTCAGGTTAAGCAAGAGAGTCTTCAGAGCACAGAGCCATCCCACCGGTGTGCCTTGCTGCAGGGAAACAAAAACCTGTAGCTGGCCAGGACTGTTTACTGGCAAAACTGTGCTAAGGGAGGATCAGAGATCTCAAAGCTCTAGCACAGTGAGAATTGGCAATGCACACAAGATGCCAGCTGGATCTGGGCTGAGTCCACCTAGACCACCAGACCTGAAGGAGGTCAATTCCAATTTGGGGCTGGATCCAAGAATGAGTCTGTAAATGTGAGAATCAGCTCTCACCCTGCACCTGTCAGAAGGCTTGCAAATGTGTCAGGGTAGAATAGGAGGTAAGACTTGAATCTCAGAAAATGGTATGTGATTCATTCAACAAGCACTTTTTGAGAATTAATAGTTACAGGGTGCCAGGCATTGTGAAAGGAGCTGCTGATAAAAAAACGATAAGGTCTAACCATCCTTGCCCAAGCCAAATGGCTCGAAGTGAACGTCGGATAATATTTCCGAAAGTGTTATTTGTGGGAAGGCTTTAAATAAGCCAAGGAGAAGGGAGGGGAACCCTTGGGTTGCATATCTCAGCTGCTGGCATTTCTAATTCAGAGGGATGAATAGAACATTATTGTGTTGCATCGGCACAAGTACAGCAGGAAAAAAGCTGCTTGGAGCCGTGAGCCGAACATGAATCAGCAATCTCATTCCATTGTTCGGAAAATAATCACGATGCTGGGAGTATGGAATTTAAGAATCATGCAGAAATGCCCTGCCCCCTCCCTCCCAGCAGGAAACAGACACTGGCTAAAACATGGCATTTTGCTTTTGGCTTCCTGAAGTGAAAGGAATGTGAAAAATTTGGAGCGGATTTAGGGAAAGCTGATTTGTAAATATGGAAAATATAACCCATATGAAAGGCATATGATTTAGACCCAGCTTTGACAGCCTCTCAAAGGGGGCATGCCAGGCGAGTGTTTATTCACTCTGGTGAGCAGGAAGAAGACCTGCCCTCACTTGGGTCTCTGGCAGATGTCCCTGAGTGTCTGCTATGTGTTGGTCGCTGGGCTAGCTTGTAGGGAGAGGAAGAGAGCATCCCCTTCCTTTCGGAGACCTTCCAGTCTGTGACAATGGGTAAGGATGTGCAGAGATCCTATAAAGCAGTTTTCAAACTCAAGGGAGCATGCATTGGAATCATCACCCAGAGGGTGTGTTAAAGCACGGCAGCTAGACCCCACCCTGGGGGAGAGCCTGAGCATCTGCATTTCTAAAAAGTTCCCAGGTGATGCTGATACTGCCCATCTGGGGACCACACTTGGAAAACCTTGCTCTAAGGAAATAAGTGCACAGGGTAAGAGAGGAGGAAGAGGTAGGTGAGACCAGAAGGCCACCAGGGAGGTACACTATAGCAGATGCCCCCTTTTCAGCTTGTTCTTCAGCACATAGCTAATTGCCTTTAATTAGCAATGTGCTTGGGATAAACCACACTGGCCCTGTTTTGTCACCACCCAAGGAAGGGTAGCCAAAAGCCGGAAGGGAGTTCTCTAGAGGCCTGCGGAAATCAAATGGGTCAAAATACAGCAGGGTTGGGTCTGTGACTCCAGTGGCCATGCATGCGCCTCAGAGCAGGTGAACAGCTTCAGGGACACCTGGGGGACAGGAGGCTGACCCATCCCCACATTTATGCTCATGCTCAAGAGCTTCTCTCTTGAGCAGGGGTTCTCAACATAATCAGCTGGGGAGTCTTTTCTAAGTACACACGACCGGGCCCGGCCCTGGAGATGGTGAGCAAGGTTCCTCAGATGATTTTGCTGGGAACCCCCTCCCTGAGATTAAGAACCACTCTTTTGCAGCCTCTGTGCTCATGTGCCTCACTCACAAGCAAGCAGAGTGAAAAGCCCACCTCTCGGAAAATGCAAAACACCTTCACACATCGTGTTCACTGTCACTTGATTACTACAGAATTTGAGGGTCTCAAATTCAAGGGCACCCATTTAAGAAGTAAGCGACCTTCTGAGAAGGTAGAGACGGTTCCTTGATGGGCACTTTTCACTGCTCATGTTCCCTGCTGACTGTGTGCTGGTCAGGACTGGAGAAGTGGAGACACTCACCCAGTGTCGAGTGTAGCCTACCAAGACATGGCCTTGATCCTCTAGCAGGTTCCTAAGTGCTCTCCACGTGTGGCCCTTGAAAGCATCATTGGATCACCCGACGCAAACTTCCAGGCCCCTCCCCACTCCAGATTGGCTAAACCAGAAACCCTGAGGGTGGCGCCCAGCCATCTGGTTTAACAGGCTGTCCAGGTGTTCATAACATTGGAGAACACTGGCTAAGTTTATATGTAGCTTCAGTACTACATGCAAATCCAAAACAGAGATGGGTGGGAAAGCATGGAACCAGCCATCTATAAATCTGTTGAGTGACTGACACAATATTCTGGCATATTTAATATCTGGGGCTCATTTTTCAGGCTTTAACTTAAGGGCTTAGTATCTGGCCAGCTTCTCGGCTGCTGTTAGAATCTGTCTCTGTATCTCCCAGTGGTAGCATGTCTGACGGCATCCTGCTTCTTAGAAGATGCAAGGACTGTGTTCTTTTACTTTTCAGATGCTTCATCACAAACTCCCCTATGCTTTAGGGGCTCAGGAAACACTACTGAATAATGGTCAATCTTACTCCCAAAACTGGCTTAAATTCCTGCAGTCTTAATTGTGCCTCTCCTCTTTTTCTGTTTCACAGAAGAAAACCGAGCTGACTCAGCACTATGAAACTGAAAATTCAGATTATGTAACCATGGTCTCAAAAAGAGTGAAGGGTGAAAGGAGATCATGTAAACCACACTCTTGAACTTTTCACTGATTCCCTAAACTGTTAGAACCCTAGTTCCCAAAGTCTGAACCAAGGTACCTATGAGTGCCACTGCAAGCCCAAAGAAACACAATGTACTATCTTTAATTTTTGAGAGAAATAGAGCAGTAACTATCAGATACTATGCAGATTCTACTATTAGGCTGTTTAGACTTAATTGCTTAATAAATAGGACAACTACATATTTATCTTGACCTGAGGTCACTGAAAATATTACTGAAACATTAAGGGAGCATGAACTAAGAAAGTTGGGAATCTATTAGACATATAGAAAGATATGTACTTGCAACACTTTCTAGTCATAATCATACATTTAAACCAGCACATTGAAGGAAACAAACATTTTAAGTTCAATTTAAATGTCAAAGGAAAAAATGCTAGGGGCTTCCTTTCCTACCTTCCTGTCTGGATCTACCCATCCCCGTTCCCTTACTCAACCCTTTAACCAAGGTTCCTGAGATTCTTAAAAAATAACAACCCAATCTTACGTAGTGCCCGACCCTTTCTTCATGACTTAAACATAACAGATTCATTTGAACTAATATTTGTTATGATGCATTTCTGAAAATCATCTTTAAAACAGATGGTTAAAAGACAAAATCCAGGCTGTGCACATGCTATACAATGCACAGAACACTTCGTGGCAAACTGTTGAATTTGTCCATAAAGTTGGCCACAAGGACCTTCATCAAGCAGTATCGAGCAAGACACAGATGAAGGTGGAAGCCTGTGAAGTGTATTCCTGTAGAAACTCTGCAATGTAGTCCCCTCCTCCACCCACCCTTTCTCTTTGAAGTAGTAAACAATTATGACTATGTTTATTAGAGAATTTTCGTTTGTCTTCAAGGAATTTTAGGGGCAATGCAGTCTTCCTATCGCCTCCTTAGGAAAATTATTCTCTTTATCCCAGGGTTAATATCTGCAAGGAGCTCACTGCAGATTCCAGGGGCAGCAGAGTACAAGCTGGGGCTGAGAGACACCATCTCCCTAGGGTGGAGGTGAGACGTCTGCCAAGGCGCAAGTAGTAGAGTCTTTTCACATGAAGCTGTCCAGGCTCGGGCAAGAGCCAATAGGTTCTTGTTTGTTGTTGTTTTGGTCATCATCAAACACTTTTAAGAAAGCAATAATAAATCATTTGCTTTCATTATAATGTTTTATTTCTACAGTCTCGTTTGTTGTTTTTCATGCATGTGTCTCAGTGAGTCACCTAACCACGATGGTATATTCAGACATCTGGTGGTTCTGCGTGTTCCCTCATTCCTCAGGAGTTATTTCATGCCCCCGACATGATGAATGCGTTTCCTGTCTCTTCAAAACACACACACACACATGCAATCAACACACACACATGCAAGCACATGCGCATATGTATATACATGCACGTACACGTGCGTACACATGCAGACGTGTGACCGTGTGTGCGTGCCCATGTGTGCATGTACATACAAACATACACACATGCACGAGCACCTGCATGCAGCCACACGCCCACGCTCTTTCTCTGGCAGATGGAAGCTCTCCTACTCTCCACCAGGTGTCAGTAGAGTCAATTTGAAGCTTGCTTTGGCCAACAGGGCATCTGTGGAAGTTGTTTCTCCTGCTGTGTCA
This sequence comes from Scalopus aquaticus, assembly GCA_004024925.1. Lineage (NCBI taxonomy): Eukaryota > Metazoa > Chordata > Mammalia > Eulipotyphla > Talpidae > Scalopus > Scalopus aquaticus. The sequence continues at coordinate 77,798 of PVIJ01001362.1, forward strand.
GACGTTTCCACACACTACCCTTCTGCTTTCTCTGAAGAGACTAGCTTCCATTTCTTAAAGGCACTCGGAGATGATAGTCCACTTGCAGGGAAGGGTAGCTGCAAGGAAAATACGCCTTAACAGCAGGGATCAAGGTGATCGTTCCAGAGTTGGCCTTGTAAAACTTTTATTAGCTAAATCTGTTCTACTTTTCTGTCCCCACACTTTTTGGCTAGAAATTGTTCCAAGTTTCAAGCAGCATGACAATAAACTGTTGGTAGCAGATAGTCTTACATTCACAGGGGGCTTTTTTGCTTATTTCAAAGCTCACTGTGACCCCAAGAAACCCACCACTGATGACCTGGATCTCCTCAGACAGCACTGGGCCCAGACTGCCCCCCCATGTGTCCAACCTGATGCTGTTTCACCCGTGGGGGGCACATGACTCCTAACTGCACATATTCTGTGTTCCTCTCCTGATGCTTGCAGGGTCCATGCTCTTTCTGCCATCATGGCTTTGCTTAGAAGAAAGATGAAAAAGGAGAGGAAGAGGGAAAGAAGGGAAGAATGATTTGGCACGGACATGGGTTAAAATGAAGGGCAGACATAAGCCTCTGAATGAGCTTGTTGAACTTGAATTAAAAACTGTGGGTGGGGTGGAAATAAAGGTTAATCATCTTACCAAGAATAAGAAAAATCAGCCACAGCAAAATTAAGCTCAGTTTCAACCCCAGATCCTGGTTATATTATCTCCCTCCTTGAAGGAAAAACACTTACAGTGACTGCTGAAAATCTGAAATGAAAATTATAGCTTTGCCACTCAGTAGTCATTTGCTAATATCTCTTATATTAGGTATGGTGGGCCCTAGTCACCCACCATACCCAGCAGGGGAATTCTCTCTGCAGCACAGGACAACACTACTACTATTTTGTTATATTTTTATTAACTAATTTAGAGTTTTATGTTCATTTTTACCAACTCCACCCCCAGTCTAGCTGTACTGGCTTTTTAATTTTTTCTTTTCTTACTGATTTTTTGATGCTATAGTCCCAAATAAGGCTAGTTTTACCAGGTGGAAAAGGCAGGTTGCGGTATGGTATGATGTGAATACACCTTGCCTCAGTTCTCTTCTATTTGAGTTATTATTATTATCAGAAATTCAACCATTATATAGTCACTTTGTTGGATCTTACAGTTACTATAAAAATTCAGAAACCTCAGGGAATAATAACTGGGCTGCATTTAGGATACTATAGAATTGGGGGGAAGATTCATCTGTGTATCCAAATATAACAAATGTAAACGAACTTGAAAGGTAACCTTAAAAGAGAAAAAATTTCGGGCCTCCCTGGTGGCGCAGCGGTTAAGTGCTGCGCTGTGGAGCTGTCGGCAGCGGCGACGCGAGTTCGATGCCCGGCCAGGGAGAATCCCACATAGCGCGGCAGACCTCTCCTGCCTTGCCCGCTGCTCCCCTCAGCAGTGTATTTCTGATCTGCCTGTTCTGCTCCCCACTCTGTCTCTGGTGAACCCTCTCGCCGCCCCATATCTCTGGCCTGTACCCCAGCTTGTATGTATAAATAAAAAAATAAATCTTAAAAAAAAAAAAAAGTAGAACACTTATTAAAAAAAAAAAAAGAAAAAATTTCGCAAGAGGTAAAAGAAAGCAGTTCTCAAAAAGTAAAATTCAGACTGGGAAGACAACAATAGTAGAAGAGAGGAGCAATGGGGCTTCTGTAGGGAGCTCTGTGCTGTGCTGAGTACTTAACCTACCTCAGAACACCTCAAAGTGGAGGCCAGATACCTGCCCCAACTTCCCACACCTTAGAGATTTGGGTGCTGGCCAGGAGATGAGTAGACCATAAATATAGTGAGTACAATAGTGAAGAAATCTTTCAATACTTTACATTAGTGTCCTACTTTTAAATTTACAAAGAATTTTCAAATTCCCTTCGTCCTCACTATAACCCTAAAGTGTGGGGATCATGGTTTCACTTTACAAACAAGGCTGGAGACTTTAAGGCACCTGTCCAAGATGCCCCAACTACTGAGCTGAGACTCGAAACCACCCAAAGTGTCCCCCAGTCCTGGAGTCTTTTCCCCACACCTGGCATTGAATTTGTTCTAAAAAATGTTTCCCAAATATCCAGGTCAAAGGTTTGATGTGAATGGTCCTTCCCTATGAGGGCTAGGGAAAAAGAAAAGGAAACTCGAGGAGATAGAGGAGTATATTTCAAAGTCAGGCAAGAACAGTGTGTTGGAGATCCCCCACCTCACTGCCCCCCTAGCATGGGGGCAGCCTACTCTGAGGGTCAGCCATTGACCTCCACCCACCTGTTTCCAGATGCCAGACAGAGCCATGACAAGGACAGAGTAGGCACAGAGTGGGGTGAGAGACTGTCCAAGGCCCCACAATAAATAAATTTGGTGAAGGCAGTTGCTATGTAGACACAACTTTAAGACATCCCCAAGCCATGCCCTCCCCTCATGTCATGGTGACCTCTAAAAGCTTTCTATTTTGGAAGCCCAGAGCATCTGTGTTTACTGAATGCCAGGAAAAGGGGAGACCTGTCCCTCTCTGAGAGCCATTCCCTGGGTTAATGGTCTCAACATAGAGTCTGTAATAACCAAACTTGAGCAACTGGCCCTTCTTGGGCTTCCTTGGGCTGCCCATGGAGCTCCTGCTGACATATCAACAGATCATATCAACAGATCAACCCTATTAAATCTCAGCGTTCCTACACAGAAGAACGATGAGGTTACACAGTTCTGGTTTCCATCCTCCTCTTGAGAGAGCCAAGGTCAAGCAAATTAGGGAAATGACCTTGAAAGGGTCACAGGCAGCCTCTTCAGAAAACATTGCTGTAGAGAAACGAGGGGGTGCAGTGTTTCATTTTAATTGAGCACAGGACTTATAAGCAATGACTCACTAGTCTGTATGGAAAGATTTGTTGAGGGGTGATTTTTATAGTTTACAGTTCCCTAAGGTGTAGTTTCTAGAAGGAAAAAAAAAGTAGGGGGGGTGCCAAAGTGCACAGTGCAAGCACAAATGCACTGGACTTTTACAAAATGGAAGAGGGGAGTTCTCTCTGTCCCTAGTCTGGCTGTGTGAGCTTGAACAGTAAACAGGAAAATAGCAATGATCCCCAGTTTAGCCAAGAGGTGCCACGGGGCAAAGGAAGGATGTTAGTTCCTGAGGAATCCGCCTCCCACTGCAACAGTTATCCCTCTCAAATCCCATCATTTCCTTAAGGACCTCATGGCTCCCCATTTCCCACAAGATAAAGTCCAAATTCTACAGTAAACCTTTCCAGACCCTCTGGCCATCACACACATTCGCCATTTCATTGCTAGCTACTTCCTGCCCTGTCCCACCCCAGACCATCTACCCCATGCTAAGATGCTATATCTTTTGCTCTTTTGTAGTTCATGAGCTACACTTTTTTCTTTTTTTTTAAGATTTATTTATTTATGCATACAATAGCTGGGGTGCAGGCCAGAGGTGTGGGGGCTGAGAGGATTCACCAGAGACAGAGTGGGGAGCTGAGCAGGCAGATTGACTGAAATGCACTGCTGAGGGGCGATGCGGGCAAGACAGGAGAGGTCTGCTGTGCCATGTGGGAAGCTCCTGGACTGGGGATCGAACTCATCCTGCAGTGGCTGTGGATAGCTTCATAGTGCTGAGACTTAAGCCCTTGTGCCACCAGGGAGGCCCCATGAACTATACTTTTCATCCCCTTCCTGGGAAAATTCCTGGCTTATTTTTCAAAACCAAGATCAAATGCCACCATGGGATCACCTCATACAGAAAAAATGAATCACACTCTCCTCAGTGTCTCCAAACACATCTTTAGTCTTGTTTGGCACTTCTGCCCCTAAATTACAGGTTGGTTCTTTACCTAAGTCTTCTAGGGGCAGGAGCCATGAAGAAATGATCTGGAGTGATCCAGAACTGGGGTTGGTGTCTGATGGCATGAATAGGGCAGCCCAAGTCCCAACCCTCGGAGGGCTGAATTTCTCTTCTGCCTCTAGCCTTGCTTCTCTGAAACCATCCTTCCTCCACCCATGAAGGTATCTGCTGTTTGTCAGTCCTGTTCACTTAGCCCCTGACCAACATGATTCTCTCGTCTCCTTTTCATATATAATCACTCCTTTTCATATATAATCACTAGATTATATCGATTCATGACTTTTCCATGAGCTTTTGCTTTTTAGTAATGATCAAAGTCAGTAGCCAAAGCTGAACATTGCAACCACAGATGGATTGTAGGTGGTTTCTGCAAATCTCCTGAAAATATTCACCCAATTGCTAGCTTGTCCTTCAAGTTGAACTTTCTTAAGATCCTTGAGTAGACCACACATACCCCAAAGAGCTGAGATCCACTAAGCTAAAGGAATGAAGCTTTACCAAGAATTTAAGAGGAGCAAGGAGCACACCAGTAGCATGACCCTGGGACCCTATCACACATGGCACCTGCTTTGTTTGTGGGTGAAGGACACTGGTCTTCTCAAGAGAGGTTTAGGATATGTCCTGAGAACAAAGAGAAGTCCAAGATCAGAAAAGTGTGCTCCTCTGTGCACTCACCCCTCGAAGATGTGGGTATCTTCTTCGACATGAGGTAGAGCAGTGGAAACCCTGCCTCTCAGCTTCCCCAGCAGTATCACTCCACCTGCCCTCTGTCTACCAGTGTGCTCACACTCTCTTACACTGAAAGCTTCTCGGACACGCGAAGACCACTATGGAACCTTCACATAACTCCTCCCTTTTCCAGGTTTCTGTCCACATTTCCTCAACATGTGATTTCCATCAACCTGGATAGTCTACATGCAACTTCCTCTCAAAATGTAGCAGCCCAAATGTGGTCCGGTGGTTGTCCTGGAGGTTGTATTCTCCGCACACAATCCAAGATGGCCTTGGCGTTCTTAGAGCTCAGTCTCTCCCCAAATTCCCAGACCTACTTTCTACATGTTGATAGTAATTCCATCTAGTTTCAATTTCAGAGTGCTCAATAACAGTTTTTCCATCATTTGTGTTTTATATGTTGGTGAAACATATAAGAAGTGAATGCACATTTCTCCAGTCTTCCCAACAGTGTCACCCAAGGGATACGGGTTGGACTAAATCTAGATGGAAGGGGCAGAAGAAGGCTCAGTCCTGAGTAATTCTTGGCACACACATCTGTGGCTTATGTTTTTAGCTGCAACTTGCCAATGGCCTCCCCCTTCTGAGCCAGCTGGTGAAATGGATTGTAAATTCCTAAAAGGTTGAAAGCTTACAGTCTTAATTTGCATCCCAGCTTTAAATGTTTATCCCAGCATTAAATGCTTATATCACAATCATCACTGTGTCTGACTTCAACCTCCTCAATGTCACTTGAATCCCTTGCCTTCTCATCACCTCTACTGCCACCACCCCTTGCTAACCCACTTCATCTCCCCCAGACCTGCTGGAGTTCCCTGCCTACCCTGCTTTCACTTCATAGCCACTGTGAAGCTTTAAAGATTCAGACTGGATCATATTGCTCCCCTCCTTAGAACCTGCATAATGTATAGGATTTACCCAGTTTTTGTATACAATACTCATTTTTTGCAGCATAGTCCCTGTGTCTCAGAAACACAAACATAAAAATAAAGCACTAAATTGTGAGCTGAGGAGTGGCCTGTTGAACAGCAGAGCATCAGGACCCAGGGGCATCTGCACGAAGAAGCCTTTCCAGGTAGGCCTAGGTAGAAGTGACTTCTCATGCTTTTGTGTCCCAGTCTGCTCTGAAGAGACGCTTCAGGTGAAACCTGTTTGCACTTTTGCAATTTTTTAGCATGATTCTCACCCACTCTTAGATTCAAAGCCCCTTGTGGACAGGCTGGCATGTTATCTTTAGACAAAGCCTGGACCACTGCCTGAGCAGAAGCCTTCCTAACCAAATAAATGAATGACTCATATAAAAGAAATGTTTTCCATTCCAGTAACTCACCAAGGAGACTAAACTGAATGTCGTCCTCTCCATCAATTGGTGCTGACATGTCGAAGCTGTAAAGGGCCTTCAACATGGAGGGGCTGCCACCGCTACACAGACCTTCCCTGGGCCTAACTGAAGGCTCTCCCCCACCCACAAGCAAGGGGGCCTCTCTGAAGGGACAGCTTGCAGACCCGAGACTCAGCCCTCTGGGACCGAGATATGGTTGCCAACCCCATCTGGCCAAGCCGCCCCTTCCAACCATAAAAGCCCAATCAGCCCTCCCACACTGGCCTCCCAGGGAAGCTTTTTGCTGTGTTTGTTTCTTTCCATGAAAAGTAAAAAAAAGACTCAATTTTCAATATTTGTAAGCTCTTTGGACTTGGTTTGCACCTTTGACCAGTGGGTTTCTGCCATGGCTCTGGAGAGGACCTTCTCTGCTTCCCCCTCAGCACAGGGAACTCTGCAGACATCCACACTGTGTCAGGATGACCAGTAGTGGGGCCCTGGACAGAACTTACTCTAGATAATGTGAGACACTTTCTTGGATTTATACTAGAGAACACTAAAGCACTTTGAAAGAAAATTGATCTAAAAATACTAAATACTACCAAATACTAAAGTACTATCATAATAGTAACACTGATATATAATTAATGCTATAATAGCCCTAATGGGAATTGTAATGGCAATAGCAAAGTACTAGAGTCACGGTACTGTATTAGTGCTATAGGAATGGTAGAATATATAGTAATAGTAATGTTAATGTACAATTAATGCTATACTAATGCTAGTCATAATAGTAATGGTAAAATATTAATATACAATTGATGCTATAGTTATATAGTATTAGTGGCAGTGAAGTGCTAAAGTTAGAGTAATGTTAATATACAAATAATGCTATATTAATAGTAAAGTACTATAGGACTCTTGTGGAGGAATTGTACTAAAAGGAAAATAAGTACTAACTTTTGTCGCAATAATAATATTTTTAAAACCTTAATAAGCTCTTTTTCTGTTCCTGGTTACTTTCTGCTTCACATACACTACTTTTCTGGCGTTCTCATATCTATCTGCTTGAAATTTGTAAACAAAAACATTTTTAAATAAATGGTAAAGCAAGAAAATAACATAACATTGCTATACCTTTGAGGTGATTGAAGGAACAAAGAACTGTTCTGGCACATTAGTATAAATGTTGTATTTTCCTATCAGTATTGTTAGTCAGGAGTCTTTTGGTTGCAGATGGCAGAAACATGACTTGATCCAGAGTACATAAAATTGAGACTATTCTGCTCAGAAAGTGCTGAGGAGCCAAACCCTTAGAGGGAAGAAAGGGCACAGCTTGGCCCAGGGAGAACTCAAAGTGGGGTTTGAGACCATAGCATTCTCTTTATACCTAAGTTTCTCTGTGAATGATAACTTGATCCTCTCTCTTAACCTTCAGACAGGCTTTTCCCCTGAGGTTGAGGGAAACATGGCCTCCAGCAGTTTTAGAGTTTTAACTTCTGATAAATTCTGCCAACGAGAAGGGACTAAATAGTCTTCTTCCCCTTTCTTTCTTATCCTACATTCCTTTCTCTCATCTTCTCTATACAAGTATCCTGAAAAATATCTTATTTGCCCACCTCCATTCTTGAATCATTTTGACCAAAGGTAGAGCATTGTGGTTGGCCCAGGTCGAGCCAAATTCCTCATTCTCTCCAGAACATTCAGGAGCAATGTCATATGGAAACATGGCAGCTTCCATGGACTGCAAAGTGGAGGCTAACTGTAGATGGGTATCTATCTAGGAAGAACACACGTCTGGACACTCAACCCTATAGGCACGATCTGTGCTCTCGTCTTAGGGTGTCTCAGTACCTATATAACCATATGGTGTATCTGACACTCAGCTCAACATGGATAATATAAAAATGGCAACATCATCCCTGCCATAAAGAGATCACTGAAAGGCAGCCATATAAACACATAATTATCGCAGATATGATAAGAACTATTATCCAGGCATAAATTTAATGCTGCAGTATTAGATGTGGAGACAGACAATAATGGCCATCCATTCTGTGAACATAGTCCGCATCCTTCCCCTTCTCCAAGCAGGTATTTAACACTAAGGTGTTTCCTTCCACATCCAATGAATTTCATATGCACAAAACATTATGGTATACCCAGTCCTTTCACTCACATTATCTTTAAACCTCGGAATCATCAGCCCTGTGAAATAAGTAGAACAAATATTATTTACACATGAAGAAATGGACATCTCCATGCTTTAAAATGACTGTTATGATCCACAGCTAGTATGTGACAGCATTCACCCCCAGGCCCATGCCTTGGACTTCAGTGCTGTTCCCAGGACACCATACTGCCCCTATCTACCCCTGAATGCAGAAGCCACTTCTAGAAAAAAGATACCTAGCCCCAATATGTTCCCAGCAGTGTTCTGAAGGACTCTGACCTATGTTCATCACCCATTCTGAGTCATCCATCTTAGCGTACTCTTCAACATCCTTCCCTCGGTGGGGACACCTCGGTTCACTGATGCCCACTGTGCCTCCATCCCTCGTCTGTTGCTCTTGGATGAGTGGTGAGGGAGAAGAGGTCAGTGCTGACTGAGAGAAAATCACGAAAAGGAAGATGAAGATGTGGATTATACTCTCTAGAGCAATGTATCCAAGACCTTGAAGTGCACATGAATCACTTGTGTATCTTGTCCAAATGCAAGTTTGAACAGAAATAAGAATGGACCCAATTTTCTTTTTATAAGTAGCTCTCAGATGATGCTGAAACCACTGTTCCAGAGACCACACTTTGACAGCAAGGGTCCCAATTAAATATGGCTGTATAGCTAAACCACTTGTGAGAAAAACAGCAAGTCACTGTGCTGGTAGTTTTCTTAACACTTGAAATGCACAAATAGACAATAGATGTGTGGTCTTGAATAAAATATTATTTTAAAAGCATGTTGATAGAGGAACCCTGAGATATAAGGTCTTAGAAACTTAAACTTATCACATTATCCACCTATGCTTCAATTTCCCCACATTAATGAATGCTTGTGATATCTTTTGGAACAAAAACGTTATGGAAATGCCGATCATAACCTATGGCATTTTTTCTTGTCTTTTTTCTTTGTAGGAGATGTCAGTGAAAAAAAGGGTCCAGAATGATTACTAACCTATGACTCCCAACAGTATGACAGGTATCTATATATTTTTTAATTTTCTTTGTGTGTCTCCAGTTTTTTTTTCCACTTAAAGAGAAATGCAGGGTTCCTAAAAGACCTGAGAATCTTAATTATTTCCAAACCAACAAGTGTAATTAATTGCAAATACGCCCTGTGAATACATCCCTGCACGTGTTCCTGACTTCAGAAACTCTGAGATTGATCATCATCACAAACATGACAGAGAGAAAATGACCATTTCAGTGAAAGGCTAGTTTTTAGCCATCGTAAAATCACCCTTGGTGATGTTTACATTCTTTACATTCAGATCAATGTAATAAATAGCTCTGCATACTTGATGCATACATCGAGTCAAGGCATCTTCCCATAAGTGGGCTGTTTATTCCATTCAGCAGTAGAGTGAGATCACCAAAGGTAACATGAGCTGGAGAAATTCTTAGCAAGAGATGAAGGAGAGACAAAATGACCCCTGAGGAACCTGAGGTTGCAATAGCATGAATTCCTTTTGCAACTCACAGAGCAGTGGTTGCAAAGCAGGTTGGGAGCAAGGAAAAGCAATAAACAAAACTGGAGAACTCAGGTTCTCTCTGAAGAAAAGAAACCATTCCTCCATTCTAGGTCATCACTGACAAAATCAAATATGCAAGAGAAAGTGGAAATCCAGATTTTAAATGAAATGTCCACATTTGTAAATATTAGCATTTACTTTGATATTCCTGTTACCTTACAGGAATATTAAGGTCTCAAGGACCAGTCAAAATATATCTGCTGATTGGAATCATCCCATGACTGTCAGTTGACAACCTCAGCCCTCCACTGTCCAACCAAGCACCAGGCCTGTTACTGTCCTTTTGGCTATTATGGCAGCAGGGCAGATCCCCATAGACTTATGCCTGTCTTGGGTACAGTCTGACCTTTGATGATCCCTTAGTAACCTCACCTAGTAACAAACTAAATATAGAGGACAAGCTTCCTTTCCCATTGGATCTAAGAAATTCGAGCAACTGAAAGTTGCCATTCAGGCTTTTGGAACATCTAGAACTTCCCTGTGACCATAACATGACATCTCCCAGAATCACTCTCCTGCCAGTCTCCCCACCTGTGCTTGGGTTCCTTGTGCAGTAAAACCAAAAAAGCCAAACCAGAGTGAGCCTCACCTGTAAGAGGTCTCGGCCTCAGAATTATATCTCATCTTCTCTTCATCTTATTCCTCATTTACAGGCTCCACTCCCATTTCTGTTTCACTGTCACCTCAGCTAAATTTCTTTCCCTTGTAAATTTCACTCCTTCTATGACATAAAACTGCCCATTATGTGGGAAATTGGGGTAGCTATAGCCTCCATGTTTATGAGCAGGAATCTCAACCAGAGGTGGGATCTCAACCAGAGGTGTGATGGCATATCTTTGCAGCTGCAGGTGTGTGTGAGCACACAGATGTCAGACAGCAGGTAACCGTACTGCGAACCTAGGGCAAATGTCCCTCTCTGATGAAGGGTAATGTGGACCCCATGCTATTGGGTTTGGCTCTATACTCCATGATAATTTTCCCACTTGAAAAGACCTCCAAAGATAGAATCTCAAAGAACTTACTCTCCTGAGCCATATGAAAATGGCACAATTTGGTATAAAAGTGGGAATACAACAGTGGGTTTTTGCTTGCTATGAGTTTGGTTCTAGATAGAGCATAGAGTGACCATTCATCCATTCATGCCAGGTTTCTATAGAGCAGGGATCAACTGCCTTTTTTTTTTCTTTTTTTTTTTTTTTTTTTTTTTTTTTTGTAAAAGACTGGTAGATATCCCTAACTCTGTGGACTACTCAGCTCTGCCATTTAACATGAAAAATCACATTCTACATGTGTGCATTTGAGCGTGTGTCAGTAAAACTTTATTGACAAAGCAGACAGCAGGCCAACTTCAGCTCAAGGACTGTAGCTTGTAGACCACTGTAATAGAGTCCAAGGTTCCAAACCATCTTCCTGTTGAGAAGAGTCTGCAAGGCCTAGTTGGCTTAACTTCAGGGCTGAGCCTAGGTTCTTGGCTCACTCCAGGACAGTTCTAGACTGAGCCAGCCCTCAGTCTATTCTGTGGAAGCCCAGAGATCTTAAAGAATGTGCTGGGACCGCAGATGCCTCCCAGTGGAAGACAGTTTCTGCATCCTAGCGTTTGCTTCATAATGGAGAAACTAACACTAATTCTATTTTCAAAATAAATCTACTCCATACTCACATGTGCTCAGTGCATATTAACAGGCTCACCTGGGAAAATCGTTACTTTAGATTCCCTTGTTTGTGGATGAAATAAGACAATGTCCCTTTTCCGCTCTCTTTTGCTATTAATCTAGGTCTCTATGTTTATTTTAAGAAATCTAAAGAGAGACCATAATATACTTGTAAGCCATCAAAACTAAGTGCTTGCTTTAGGAGCATAATTTAAAGGGCAGATGTGCATATTTTCTTCTTTGAAAAACATAATAAGAAATATTACTGTTATACAATACAGGAAATCAATTAAGCTTTATCAAAAGAAAGCCATTTTTTAAATGAACAGGAGTAAGACCATTGAATCTATTTTCCTAAAACCAACCAGACCAGCGTTTTCAAATTAAAGAGTCATGTTGTTGGTATGTGGCTCCTTCAGCCACAGTGCTTATTAAATTTATGTATTTTGCATTAACCCAAATGGAAAATTGTTATTTTTCTGGAGTTATTTAATCTCAGCTGCAATGGATTCAGGTCTTGCCAAAATTTTTTCATTGCTTTACTTTACCTAATTGGATATTAGGACAATATGAAATCTCTCATTGAGAAATACAGAGCCTTAAAAAGGGAAAATATGAAAGTGCCTTAATATGATATTTTATTAGACTAGAATTAAGCACTACTTCCTAAGTAATCTGAGGGGAATTCTGCTAATGTTTACAGCATTATAATGAGCGCTGTTTTGCATGAAACTATGATTCACAGCATAAAGAGGTTTGTTCTAAGATTGAATACCTAAACATTTAAATACCAATTAGTGGCTTTTGGCCTTGACTGAGACGGAAACTAAGGACTCAGATCCTCCTAATGTGGCTGAAGAGGCAGAGACAAGGATCTATCATGGTTGCACTGAACCTAGCTTGATGAGTTTAGTGGATGACATAGGACTTAGTTAGCAAAGATGTTTTCATAGAAATTGGGCCCCTGTCATTTGAAACCACACTGTTACGAATTGATCCTTGTGAATAATGTATTCCTCATTTGGTTATTTAACCTGCATCTCTTCTTGTGACATGCTTGTTCATTTAACTCCTTTTGTGAGCCTTTTTCTTTCTCCAGACACTATTATTGTCTCTTAGCGACCAAGGGAGGGATGTTTGCAAGGCTGTGTCAGGAGTTTTCAGTTGCTGCCCCACTGTTTGTACTCAATGGTCTTCAGATAATTTGCATCAATTCCTGATATGTGATTTTTGTCATTGCAGTTTGCAGTGACCAAGAGTTAGTTTTATATGCCACCACCACCTGCCCTCACCCCCAACCAAAAAGTCCCAGGCTCATGTTTTTATCTATCTTGCCATTTACATTCCCTTTTAAGTCTCAGAATGTAAGATTTATATAAATCATTTCACACAGGGTATGGCACATTGGGGCACAACAGAGACAACCATTTTGAGGGGTATGGTACCTGGCTCATAGTAGGTTCTCATTCACTGTTAATTTAATTGTGAGAAAACAGCCCTAGAATTACTGAACAACAGTGGGAAAAATAAACAGAAATAAATGAATGTATGATGTTTTTAAGGAGTTTGTTTTCAGGTGAGCTTTAATTCTTAACAGCTTAGGATATAAGCTATAACTATAAGGAGCTGATTTCCATAATTCATGTTTTCTCTTTTATGTTACATTCAGATTTGACACCCTATTTAGGATTTCCTGAAGGATTTTTTTTTTTTTTGTACAGCTTAAGGCCTTTTGTTTTTCTAAAATGTAAGAGACAAGAAATATCTTTGCTATTCCTTATTACTTTATGGAAAGAGAGTTTGAATGAAGTAGTAATCTACACATAACATTTGAAGACAAATTCATGCAAAAGGAAATACATGTTTTAGATTTTATTGACGTTACATTGGTGTAAAGCATTATATAAGTTTTAAAATATTTAATATACTTGAAAAATTTATATAGCATAAAAAATCAGCATTTTTATATGCCACATTATACTAACTACCAAAAAAGTCTAGTTTCCATCCTTCACCAGTCAACTAATCCTTTTTACCCAGTTTATCCACCCCAAATCCCTACCTCTCTGGTTATCACCATTTTGTTCTTATAGTCTAAGAAAAATTTTGATATTGTTTTGTTTCCTTATCTTCCAATTATGAATGAGATCATACAGGGTTTGTCTTTCTCAGAGTAGATAATTTTTACTATAATCTCTTCCTTTCTGCAATCCCTGATAAAATAAGCATCTTAAAACATTTGCTGGTATTCATACCACTTCATTTTTTTTAAAGATTTATTTATTTATTTATGCATACAAGAGCTGAGGTGTAGGCCAAAGGTGGGGGAGGGGGGGGAGCGGCAAGAGGGTGAAAGGATACACCAGAGACAAAGCGGGAGCAAAATAGGCAGATCCAGTGAAATACACTGCTGAAGGGAGAGCAAGACAGGAGAGATCTGCTGCCAAGGATCAGCTCCCTGGCCAGATCCAGGATCAAGCTAGTGCTGTAGTTGCTGCAATAGCTTCAGAGTGCTGAGACTTAACCCCTTGGGCCACTAGGGAGGCCCTTCATTTTATAATAAGCACAAGTTTCTATGCCAGCCAACCAAAGGGACCATACCAGGGTCTTCCTAGATGCCCGCATTCACCATGATGCAGCACACAGAGCGATATAATCACCATGTGGGAAGTCATAGCAGAAAAGGGGAGGGGGGAAGATACAGCTCCCTGCTGCTACCAATAAGAAGTTTTAAAGAAAGCTTCAGTTTCCCATAATTATCTTCATTCTACTTGTACAGTGTCAAATTGTGCTTCCCATGGTTGTTTTTCTCCTACACTCCCTTTAACCCATGCATTAAAATATTTTTCCTGGAAAATTGTGTTTACTAAATAATAAAATTCATTGCCTATAGTAATCAAAGATATAAATAAATAATCTGATATTTTGATGAACAGGATGAAATGACCAATATTTTCATACTATATGAGCATATAGAAAAGTATCTGTATTTTTCAAAAGCAAAAAGCCTTCTATATATTTTTCATAATATTTTTCATAGAAGTAGCATAGACTGCTGCATATCATTGTATAATTTCCCTTGGGTTTTTTCAAACTTTTTAAACAGCTCATAGTCTCCCCTGATACTATTTTTATGGATTTCATTCCAATTTAGAGACATTTGCATGAGAAAATTCTGAATATTCTGTACTTTAATTTTTTCAACTCTAAGTGGGAATTATACTGTATTATTTAGCAAAATAGAACTATAAATGAAGCCATCAGAATACCAATTACTGCTGGCACTACCTTTAATCAAAAAAAAAGTCTTTCAGTATCATGAAATCATTCTTCAAAGACTGAGGCTATGTAAATGAATATAAAATAGCCTATCATACTCAGTAATGCCTAATGAAAATATTCATGAGAATTTCAGTCATTTGATACTGTACTCCAAATTAGATCAAGAAATCATTGGGATAAATCAGAACATTAGTAAATTCTGAGGTTTTTTCAATAGAAAGTTTAATTAAATTTAGCATTATTAGAGCATCAAAGATATTAGATTCTAGGTGTGTAAACATAATTGAGAAATAATGCTTATCTTTAAGGAGCTCACAGTCAAAAAATCATTTTCTAAGCACCTCACTACATGTTTTTACACCTAAAAAATACTTAACAAAGGTTAAAAATAAGAAGGAATCTCAGACCCTATTCAACCACTTTAAGTGTGGTTATAAGTCCCACCACTTATGCCTTAAGATTCTCTTGACTCTGCATTTGTAAAGGATTAAATGATATAGTAGATAAGAAAGATCCTTGGAATCATAAAAGATCAGTTAACTAGTAAACTAATGCTCTCTGCTGCAACAAGGTGAATTCCCAAATTAGTGACTTCATATAATGAAATTTTATTTCAGCTCTTCTTAAGTTCAGTGCCACATGTTTTGGTTGATGGGGTCATTCCCTTGGTCATCAGGGATCCAGTCTCCTTCCTTCTTATGTTCCCACTCACCTCTCAGACTGCAGAATTTTTGCCACTCAAAAGAAAAAGGAAAGAAAACTTATGAAAACCTTTATGGAGATACTTATGGGCCAGGTCTAGAAGTGGTATCCATTGTTTTCATTCATTCCATTGGCTATAACCCAGTCACATAACCATATTTTGCACAAGGGCTACTGGGAAATGCAGTCTAGCTATGTACCCAGAAGTAGGGAGGGCACAGATTTTGATGATGAGTCTGTGACACAAAGGGCTATACAGGTCATGATGATATTATGGAAGTAAGTGTGGTCAGGATGGGCTTAGTCTGTATTTTGAAGTTGGCATCATCACCATCACACTCTTCCAGGCCAAATGCACTACCCCTGCCAGGGAGGCATAAGGGAACCAATGCAGCCATCTCTTACTTCAAACATATTACAAGTTGAATCTAATACATCCCATAACCAAATTTCAAATCCACTCCACCATTCAAAAAGTAGAGTCAAAGCTGACTCTTCCATTCTTATTTCCAAGCCAGATCCTTGAGACTATCCATTCATTTAAAATATTCCTTTCAGATGTTTGTGGTAGATGACACCACTGAAAATCTATGGCTAAAGCTTCCAGGATCCTTTTGCTGCTAGCTGCCTCCACAACATATCTGACTATATTGATCCCTTCTTTACAAAAAAGGGTTCTCTAAAACTCCACTGAGTGTGGCTTTTACCCAGTCCCCTCTCTTAGAAGAATTCAGGGAATTTTACCAGGCCTAGCCTTAGCCTAATTGATTTTGAGGCGGAGATAGTTGTATTCATGTTTGATTTCCTCTCTTTCAAACTCCACAGTCCATAGTGTGTTTAATTAATAGAGGCCTCTGATATCCAAGTTTAAGAATATGCTGTGCTGCCTGATGCTGTCAAACCCCAAAGCTTCTTAATAATTTTTCCATGTGCCACAAATTAGTTGAAGAAAATCCATTGATCTCCACATGTACTGACCAAAAGGACAAGAATTAAAATGGTCAGAATGGAGGGCTCCTGGATCTGGAAGAAGCTGGCCCAGTCTAGTGATAATTTCACAGAACATCCTTTCTAAACAGTCTTCTCCACTTCTCTCTCTTTCTGGCTAAGGGTCTACTCTACTGGCTCCCTTATATATTTCTATCACTGCCCTCTACTTAATTGTTCACATCCTACCACATGGCCAGAATTGTTTACTTCCCTACAGAATACCGTCAGGAAAAAAAAAAAATTATTCTTAAAAAAAAGTACTGTCATGGGTGTACTGGTTTAGAAAGCTGGAATCCTGGCACATGGAATCATCTGAATGTTCCCATCCAATATTATTCCATCCCAAATTAATCCTAAGAAAAGGAGCTGCTAAGTCTGAAAACAAGGAGTGACTTCACCTGGATAAAAAGTACCTGCCTTCCACCAGGACTCTCTCAGCTTTCCTGTAGCTGCTCATTGGTTGCCTTTGACTTTACACTGAGAGTTGGCAGACATAGGGGTTAATCACAGCAGGCACCTTCTTGGACTGTGATTTCCTTTTCTAAACATGAGGCATTTGAACTGTGTGAGTGGGAGGTCCCTGTTAGCCCCACCTATTCCCTGAATTTTACAACTCAGAACCTACTGTACAGTGACCTATTGAACCAGTTCATTTGCCTTTGAAACTGGGCACAGATGACTGCCCATCCAGCTGCCATGCACAGCCCTGGAGACAGTGAGAAGAACAAAGGTAAAGAGGAGAGCAAGGTCAAACAATTCATGAAGTCACCCAGTGTGGGCTACCCGAGGTAGGATCACTGACTGTGTCAGCATTATCCACTGACATACAGAAGAGCAAACCCTTCTGTTTCTAAGCCTTTAAAGGAAGAGAAATGACTCTGAAGCTCATCTCTACTGCTAATTACTTTGCTCATGTTGTGTCTGCTTCACTTGCTTTAAATAAAAGTCTACACAGCATGCCATCCAAATATAGGTCCTCAGCAGTTTAGAAAGAAGACTGTCTGGGACTTATGGTGACAGGACATCTCAAATACATAACAAATGGTTTCTATCGTCTCAAAACCTATATGTCAATATTAGCAGTAAAGAAAAAGTAAATGAGGTCTGTTGGGAACACAGGAAGTTTCCTATAGTGTTTCTTCCCTTGCTGGAAAGCAATGGTAATCAATATCCAGTGTGAATAATCACTTGGGATTATATCTCAGTGGAACCATATCACAGATTTGCTTATGTGCATTATGATTTTAAAAGATGAGCAATGCTTTATAAATTTTACAACCTACTAAAAATAAATGTCCATGTTATCATGTCACCCTGGCTAAAATTTCAAACATTAGTGGTGAGTTTAGATTAAATTAGTGAGTCACTTAAAATACAGATAGCCCTGCCAGCCCTGGATCAGTCCTTACTCACCTTAGTGTATATTGATCCAATCAAACTGTTATTCCTGGAGTCAGCCACACTGATTGGTGGGGAGCAGATGATACAGTTACTCCAGTGCCTGAGATCAGAGTAAGAGCACTTTGAGGAAGTGACCATGAGAAATTCACTCCCTTATTTTTGCCTATGGCAGGGTTTCCCGACCTCAAGCAGTACTGACATTAGGGGTGGAAAATTCTATAAGGGCGGGGGGGGCTATCCTGTGTACTATCACACCTTTGAACTGTACCCACTGCATGTCAGTAGTGCACACATATACACCCCTAAGTTGTGGCCACCAAAACTGCCTCCAGAAATTGCCAACTACCCCAAGGAGGCAAAAACCTGGGCAAGAACCACCAACCTGGGATGGCCCTAGAGGTACCTGTGTTAACCTTAAATATCTGTATCTCTTTTTGAGCCAATGTGTGGGCCCCCTGAAAAACCCTCATACGGAGATAATGAACAGGGCTGGGATTCCCCTACCCGAGTATCTTCCTCACTTTGGCAGCTCCTCTCCTCCTTCTTCCTTTTCTCGTCTTTCCAGGCAAACTTTTCCCTAGAGTTAAGGCAGATATAGACAAAGCAGCCCAGGGAGAAAATAGCCCATTCTGCCTGGGATAGCAAGTTCGCATGATTTCGCAACACCTTGCACTTAACCTGCTACATTATCCTAAATAAATACAACAATGAGCTTACATAAGGGATGTGCCATGTTTAGGTTGGACAGAACTTTGGCACCACCATATTGGTTGTTCAGTTCCCTCGGCAGAAGCTGTCAGCTGGAGACATATACCAGACAAGCAGATTAATTGCTAACAGTACAATACTCTTTCTTCTTTGGTTTGTTATTTGGTCAGAAAATACCTCAGGCCAGACTTTCATAAAGTTGGAAATATTTGAATCTTAAGCTGTGACTTTTTTTTTTAAACAAAGCCTTTTATGCCTTTTAAGTTCGCAAGCATCTATGTTCTCAAACAGCATTGTTCCATGGGCAAAACAGACAAGTCTGTTCATTTGGACATGATCTCCTTCCTATATGTCTAAAGAAGTTTGCCTTTTGACTTCATTCTTTTTTGAGGAGAGATTTTACTTCCTGCAGCCATGGTTCCTAAGGAAATCAGTAAACATCTCTCCAAGTAATATTCCTGCTAAGAAATAGTGCATTATAATTCCATGGCATTTCCCATTTGCCAGGTTGGCCCATTTGAAGGAAGATTCTGGGCATAGCATGGCCCTTTGACTGGATTTGTGAGCATGGGCAAATGATATACTTCTCTAGGCAACCATTGCCTCACCTACAGAATGTAGCACAGGGCTAGGAGAACAGCTTCTCATTTTACTTTCTGACACTTTGAGTATCACCTAACTCTCAGCCAAAGTTTTCTTATCTGTGAAATGGAGTTAATAGCAACATCTCCCAATGCTGGCACACAGTAGTCCCTCAGTAAGTGTTGTCTGTTGATATCTTAGACTCAAAATGAAATGATCCTTTTGTCAGTTCTCAGTTATTTGGTGGCTTTTAACCTTCCAGATGAGCAGGTTAGAAGCCAGTCAATTCATCCTTACCTTGGTAGTTTTGTGTTTTGTCTGTTTTTCCCCCCTAAGTTCTTGGCTGCTTGGAGCAGAGCCCATATCACTATAAACTCTAACGTTTTGAAAAACCACCATCAACAGCCAATGTGGGAAATAGAATCACTGTGTGTACAGCTGTGTCTTGTTTGTTAAGTTTACTGGAAGAAAAAAATGGGTCTAATTAGAAAAACAAGCTCTTAATGTTTGAGGTATAGAGTGAAAATGTCAGAATTCAAAACTATTGAGATTGAGCAATAAATCCTTGGTGTATACCAAAAACATGTTTTTAATTAAAAGATCATAAGATGAAGACTCAGAAGACCTTATTCCAGCCCTTCCTCCATCTGGGTGATTGAGCAAAAATGTGACCTCCCTGGGTTTTAGTTTCTTTATACTGATGTCTTTTCGATCTTTTGCCTGTGGTGAGATCAAAGCTGTTTGGTGTTGACTTCCTATAAAGACGTAGAGGTGTGGCATGGTCAGCTGATCAACTAGGTTCTGTCATTCACTTGCTGTGTGACCTGAAGCAGGTTGTTCACCTCTCTGTGCTCCAGTTTCCTCATCCAAAAAGTCAGGATAACAATTCTATCTCATAGAGTCATTATAAAGGTTAACTATAAAGGGCTCAAGCAGGGGCCTGGCTTGCAGCAAGCATCCATTAAATGTGTTCATCACTTTCATTATTTTGTTGTTTGCCCTAGAAAGGAAAAACCTTTAAAAATAAAATTATAATCAGAAATCTTGGTGTTTGTATTTTTCCAAATTTATCAATTAATCATTTAGGAAAGACATTAAAAGCACTTCTTTTTAATTTCCCTAACTAACAATCCATCAGATGCCACTTTCCCCTTCTGATTCCTGAATAGGAAGTTTTTACCTCCATAAGTATTAAATCCCACACATTTAACAAATTCTGTCGAATTCCTATGGAGTAGAAGTGTCTCAAGCATCAGTGGTGAATTCCATGAGGATCTTGATAAAATGCAACTTCTGATTCATCAATTCTAGGTCCGAATTCCACATTTCTGACAAGCTCCCATATGATGCTGATGCTATAGGTCCCTAAGTCAGAGTCACAGGCCTCATATATTCACAAGCCACTTGAGTGAGCATGAACTGGGGCCTGGGATCACACCTGGCCCTTACTGGGGACAAGCAGGTTGGAGAGCAACTCACTGCCTCCCCCGCCGCCCCCCCCCAGCCACCTCCCCTCCAGCTCAATTTTAAACAATTAAAATGCTTAAAATAAAAGCAGAGAGGTATGAAAAAGACATAAGCAACCCTATCTATTTCTCTTTATTTTCCTGAGCCATAAAAACATCATAGAACTGATTGCAGCCAGTAGTTTGACCCATATGCAGTGCTAAATTAACTTCCACAAGACACACAGATAAGAAAAAATTTAATTTTTCTATTTCTGCTGCTGGGGCAGGTCGTGTGAGGTGCAGATGTTCAGCCAGACCATCTCAGGGGAACTGTGCCTTAACCTGCAGTTAAATATGCTTTTTTGGTGCATTTAGTAGTATTCTGAGGGCCCAAAACATCTCCAATGTGCTTACTCTCAAATATTCCTCCCCTATTTAAAAAATCATGTCTGCTGTCATAACAAAGTGAGGAAGGTTTACATAAGTGACAGAAATTGAACAAAAAGAAAGCCAAACCCTCCAAATTTAAATGCATTCCCCCCTAGCTGAAGGAAATACTTGCATTGATCTAGTTATGTATGCCCAGGTAAAAGAAATATGGAAAATGATAGTGATGTTCTATGAAAACCCAGAATGGGCAACCTGAGGCCTCTATGTTACTCTATTAACACCAGCATTTATTTTTGTCCATTTTGTTAATTATTGAAGGAATATGTGTGCTTTGCTTCCAAGTAATGAGTCTCCGACTTGTATAAAGGTGATCTGATTAACCAAGCTACCTTTTGTCTTTTTATTTATGAAATTAGTAATCTCGGAATTTGTTCTCAAGTCTACCAGCTGCACCCTGTCTTAGTTTCCAGAGTTCATAAAGGTTTGCATGTATTTCCTACTTTGGGAATAGGTATTTCAAGTCTGGGACATAAAATGGGGTTGATTTTACAAACTACCTTATGTGTTGCTCCCCCCCAAAAAAAAATGTGGGTTCAGACTGGCAACAAGAGTAAACATTCTGATGTGAACTTTCATACTGAGAAATCTAATGCTGGCAGTAAACATCTGTTCCCTTTTATGTGCATTTGTGGCTCTTTAATAAGAATGTTTCTGCAACAGCTGTAGCTTTTCTAATATCCTAAATGGAATCTCTGGGGCCTTTAGAGTAATTACCTTAAAGTTTGAGTCATGCGACCTGAGGATCCTCTGATTAAATCTGTTATGAATTATGGAAAACTAAGTGGCCGTTCCTGGGGAGGATTCCATTGCCTTCTGGAAAGTACAATGCCAGCCTTTGGGGGCTCTGGTCGGTGATCGGACAGGCAAGCTCTTTCCTGGGAGGTTAAATAATTGTGAGACATTGCTCACGCACCTGGTCACCGCCATGTTTTTGTGGAGTTTCCACCATGGTCTTTGTTCCTGCTTGTTGTTTTCTCTTTTTTTTGTTTAAGATTTATTTATTTATGCATACAAGAACTGGGGTGTAGGCCAGAGCTGTGGAAGGGTGAGAGGATTCACCAGAGACAGTGTGGGGAGCGGAGCAGGCAGAACGACTGAAATACACTGCTTTAGGGAGCAGTGGGCGAGACAGGAGAGGTCTGCTGTGCCATGTGGGAAGCTCCCTGGCCAGGGATGGAACTTGTGCTGCAGTAGCTGTGATAGCTTGATAGCGCTGAGACTCACTTAACCCCTTGCACCACCAGGGAGGCCCCTTTTGTTTTCCTTTAACATTCTTTGAAGCTAAACTTTCAAGTGGATGAATGTGCATTCCACTTAATGATTCCAAACGCATACTTAAAACTTTTCAATGGTTTTAACTTATTATCAAGAGATAGCCATTGTAGTTTCTAGTTTCAGAATAATTATTGGAGGTTTCTATACCTATGATGGCTGTTTTTCATTTGGATGGGAAGTGTCTAATGGAACATACAGGAAAACTGGAGAAGTGGGAACAGCCAGATAAGGAAAAGATTTGTTTTTCTCTTAGTAGCTCCCTCACTTAATGGACTGAGAATCCCTGCCAGTGAAATAAGAGAAATCTTCTGTGATAGCAAACTTAATTTCACCTGCAAACAGTGCAGAGAAAGCCAGTCTCAACAAAAGGGACAATTAATAGATAGATGCTCAGTAAAAGAAAACCGAAACTACATAGCAATAGAAGGCAGCCTACCTGAATAAAGAGGCTAAATTTTCAAGACTGCCTACAGGAAGATATTTCTGAGGACACATTTTGTGTAACTAGACAGAGAGTGACCTTAGTCTCAGGAGTGAAGCAGCAGGGTTATTTCCGGATGAATCCAACCTGATTGGGAACTTTGAATACTTTACACCCCTTTATTGTTTGATTCCTCCACTCATTTAATACATGTATAAATACAATGTTAATGAAACTTAATTTCTTTTTAAATTTTCAAATAAAAGTTCCTAATTATTTTCTCAGATCCTAGCATGGAGTTTCTTTAGAGACCACTCCACCAGATTCTGAAATAGCCAGGGACACAGCACTTAGTGCAAGAAGTGATGGGAGAGAAGCTTTGGAAAAACAGTGTGGGGAGCATGAGAAGATAATGAGAAAGGCACTAACTGACCAGAGGAGGACAGAACAATCACAGAAGGGAGAGGGGTTCTCTCACTGATCCCAATCCCCTCCCTCCATCCCCAGACTGTGGGGAACTGATCCCAATCCCCTCCCTCCATCCCCAGACTGTGGGGAGAAGGAAAGAGATGGGGAGAATTGGTGACTTTAATTCAGTTCCACTCAAAGCCATGAATATTCATCAGTGGGTGAGTCCCTTGCTATATGCTATGTGTTCCTAGCTATGCAGGAACTCACAATTCCAAATGCCTAAGAGTAGTTACAGTGTGTTGTAACATATTCTAAATAGAAACACAGGAATCAATAGCTTCCTTCTCCCCTCATTTCATCGTTGATTGAAATAACAGAAACAATACCTATTTTTTGGCATTGGTATGTGAGTTAGATTAGATAATATGTGAAAAAGGCTTAGGATGCTACCTGAAACATAAGAGATGCTAAATTAATAGTATTTATGGAGCCTGGTCTAGTAACCTGGCATATAGTAAATGCTCAGTGTTATTATTATTATGCATGTGAAGTATCTTTTACATAACAATAAATATGGTTTCCTTCCTTTCTCATCCTCCAAGAACCCAGTGGCATCTATTCCTTAAAAAGGCCTCCTCCCCCGTTGTGACCCAAGCCCCGATGCATCTTATAATGACCAGAACATTCCAGGCCATTTTACAGGTTTAAATTGTAAGAAAACAAATGTAGATCTAGTCATAATCTCAAGAGTCATGCAAGTCTTCATTTGGGAATACATATATACCTCCAATAAGGTTGCAGAAACAATTCATGATAGCATGTTATTAGAATAAATAATAAATGTTTTTCAAAAAGAACGAAGACCTCACTACAGACTAAAATAGTAAAGAAAAGCAGTATGAGTCCAACTCAAACTGAGCTGGCTGGGTTCAAAATGTTTGTATAAGTCATGGAGGGGTGGGGGAGGGCGGAGCATGAGTGTGGGTTCTACAGGTCTCCCACACACACACTGAGCATTGTGGAATTGACCCCTATCATTCTTTTTAGTGAAATAGGAAGGAAACACTTTGAGCACTTGTTCTATTTCTGGTCAATGCTAGAAATTGTTCTATGTTGACACACATCATCCCCACACCAACGCTGGGAGGCGTTTTCACTCGGCTTTACTAGTGAGTCTCAGAAAAGTCGTGGAGCCCTGCCCTTGCTATTCTTGAAACTAGTGACAGTGAATTTCCTTTTCAAATAGTCAATAATTTGACTTTTCTCTGTTTTGGAGAAATCTCCACCCCACCCCAGCCAAAATATTCCAGATTGATAGGTCTCGTGATTTCCACTGGGGAAGCACCACCCACAGAGACCATGGGAACTAAGTGGCAACCTCACCCCCTGCACCTCCAGACCCCTCCAAGATTCCCAAGCCAAGCAAAGTCACCCTAGAGGGATGCAAAGACAGTGGGACACAAGCCAGTAGCCTGTCTTCTGGCGAGCGGCCCACCCCAACCCAGCTATTACTAAAGGGAATACGTTGCATTTCAGAGGTCCTTGCAAACACCATACTCTGGTGTCTGTCCTGGAGCTCTCCAGCAAACCTTTGGGCAGCAAACAATGAGCAAAACCTGTGGCCTAGGCAAAATGTTTCACAGAATGCAAACACCAAAGTAAAAATGATTGATTTACCCAGTCTGGGGACTAGGAGGAATGGAGGCATCTAGCTTCTTTGTGTATAGGACACATCTGAGCTGTGCTGCAATGTCTGGTTATGGCTGAGCTCCCCTTTGTTGCAGGCCATTGGTACTAACCAGTTGTGACTGACTGTATCACGCGTGCATGATTGCTTGGTGGAAAGCCCTCCCTGGATAGAAAAAATATGTATGTGCTCTGTCAGCTTCAGGGGTATTTCTGTCTATGTTATGTCCTACTATTTCCAAATAATATTGAGATTCTGTGACTCCAGCCACCTACCTCCTCCACTACTAAAACAGAGCCACATCAGCGCCATACCAGGGGTCAACTTTCAATTAGTAAATGCTCAGTGGGTTTTTCACTTTCAGTTATCTTCATTGAGAAATGCAATCATGATAGGTTCTTAAAAGTGGGAAATCCAAACTTCTTGTAAAAGAGGGTAAGGACTGGATTCTGGTGATTGCTCTTAGTATATCAGGAGATGTTTAATATAAGGATTGAGACAGAGATGGTGCATGAGAATGAGCTTCCCGTGTTAGAAGTAGCCATCTGACCAAGGGACAGAAAGCAAGGAGCAGGCCCATGGCTCAAGGAATAGGAGGGACAAGCCCATAGACAATTTGGGCTACAGTAGACCTTAGGACTTTTCTCCAACATGGTAGGAAAGTCATCAATTGCTCAAAAAGATTTTAGGCAGAGATATGTGCTCCAATTTATGCTTTTAAAAGTTCGCTCTGGTTACTCTGTGGGAAGTGAATTATAGGTGACTGAGTGAAAACAGAAAGGCCAGTTATGAATATAAAACTGAATAAGACAATGATTATTGTTTATATAGAACTTTCAAAGTCCTAATGAAACTGTAGCTATTAATAGGTCAAGGGTTAGTCATCAAACTAAGGCAAAATGGGAAGATGTCTGTCAACAACAGACAAGGAGGGAAAGAGCAGATGAAATGCTTCTCCAATCAAGCAGTTTAATGATCCATTGCTCTGGATGCTCATGAAGAATAAAATGTCTAGCTCCGCACCTGAGCCACAGTAAATGCACAGCCAAATAATAGTCTTGGGTTCTACATGACTCCCCAAATAAAATCAGGTGATGTTTACATAAGTGAAAAACTAAAATGGAAGTTAGAGGGGCCTTACTTAGTAGTCTGGTACAATATCATGGTAATTCTACATACTCCCTGGGTTTGCAAAGAATCTTATAAATACGTTGCCCTAATAGAGAATATGGTTTGGGGTGTCAGTGGCTAATATTGATATCTTTGTAATGCAAATGAAACACTCTTTAACTAGTGCCATGAAATCCTAGCCTGCTCAGCCTTCCCTTCCTCACCACTCTGTCATGACCCTATGTCCTTTGCCTTACTAAGGTATCAGCTTGCTTTTGTGTTGATTCAAGTATTGAATATTTTCATGTAATTCTCCTTTTTATTGTTATTATTATTTATGTATTTTACATTATTGTGTACTCCCTGTAGGTTTCCCACCACCAATTCACCTGTCACCTGTCACCATGGCCCCTTGTGCTCTTTTCTCCCCCGTTTTGAGCCCTTATCCTCCCTCTCCCTTGCTCAATGTCTCTCTCTTATTTGGTTCCCCTATATTCCTGCTGTAAGTGAAACCACTCGATATTTTTCTTTTTCCTTCTGGCTTATTTCACTGAGCATGATCCCTGCTAGCTCCATCCATGTTGCTGCAAATTGCCTGTGTTTATCTTTTTTGATTGCTGAATGGTATTCCATTGTGTATACATACCACATCTTCTTGATCCAGTCGTCTATTTTTGGGCATCTGGGTTGTTTCCATGTCCTAGCTATTGTGAACAGTGCTGCAATAAACATGGGGGTTCATGTATCCTTTTGGATTAATGTTTTTGTGTCCTTTGGGTAGATTCCCAAAAGTGGTATTGCCGGGTCGTATGGAAGTTCCATTTTTAGCAGTTTGAGGAATTGCCATACAACTTTCCATAGTGGTTGGACCAGTTTGCATTCCCACCAGTAGTGTAGGAGAGTTCCTTTTTCTCCACATCTTTGCCAGCATTTGTTGTTGCCTGTTATTTTAATGTGCACCATTCTCACTGGCATGAGATGGTATCTTATTGAGGTTTTGATAATTCTCCTTTTTGATGGACAGATTTATTGTATCATCTTTAATGAAATTTCCAGAGACAGGATGTAGGTAGTTATGTTCATAAGATTTATGTATGTTCCTTTTTATAAAAGAGCCCTTTAGATACTGTGTCATTAAAAGTCATCAGAATTATATATGGTCAGCTAATACAAAATCAATCATTCAAATCTCAACTCTGTGATGCACACAGGCCAGTATGTGCCTACTTATTTTAGTAACAATTCACTTGATTTTCTCTAGTTATTCTCTTTGATTCTATTTATTTATTAATTTGTATCATAGCTGACAAATTAAATTGTTAATTATCTTGGTGTCTGAAATATGAATAGTAACAGCAAGATGTTAGCTGGGATCCATTAAAGAGCAAAGAATTCATACTTCATGGGAATAGTGAGATATGATCATTTCTAGAATCCCCTCTAGGAAAAAAAAAAAAGACTATTTCTAGTACTGTGCACATTGTGTCCCAGATAATGTTCAGAAGAACAGGCTCTTGGAATGAATATTTACTAACATCCATATCTGCAATCTGTAAGAGTACATCCAGTTAACATCTGGCTTTTAATGCTTTATACAGTAGACACCAAAACAATTGATCCGGTTTTTTTAATTATAATGCAAATTTACTCCAAGGCTATGTAATACAATAGAGTCAGAGAAGGAGACTACATCCTTATCTGAAAGCTACTGATAATTTGTTTTCTTACCTTAGATTTTCTTAACCTGTAGATCTCAAACTCTACTGGGTATCAGAATTATCTGGAGAACTTAACAAATGTGCAAATGCCCAGTCCCATCCTACTGCAACAAACCCAGTCTTCTGTGCCTTCAATAGTGTCTCGGGTGATTCTGATACCAGTTTGAAAATCATAAAACCCTTTAAGATGTTCATCCCATTGGCTTGAGTTTTGGGGTAACCAAAGAATATGATCATTTGATATAGAAATAGTAGGAAATTCCTGACAAGCATTGTTACCATGCCAACACATGGCAGAACTTGGAGTTCATCAGTGTCGGCATCCCCAATAAGCATAATTTAAGAAACCTGTTGTAGTGAGTGCCTTCCCCCTCCTGGAGAATGGAGTAGGAATTCTATGTGTCTCTTGCCACCCACCCCTGGTTCTTGGGAGGATAAGAATCAAGAATCCTTAAATAAATCTCTGCTGAATTTTCCCATGACCCAACCAGAACCTCTCAGTACCCAAGTTTCCCAGCAGAGCTCCAACCAATAAACCCACCAATTAAGCAACTGAATGTCATT
This sequence comes from Scalopus aquaticus, assembly GCA_004024925.1. Lineage (NCBI taxonomy): Eukaryota > Metazoa > Chordata > Mammalia > Eulipotyphla > Talpidae > Scalopus > Scalopus aquaticus. Next base: position 105,888 of record PVIJ01001362.1, read on the forward strand.
ATGGTGAATGTAATTACAGACAGTAATTTTGAGCTTGTAAATGCCTCTCATGAATGAAACCCTTTTCCCAAAACATCTCAGCTTCTGTTGTTAAGAAAATGGAAAGCAATCTCATCCCCTGCCTCACCCCAAACATAAACTCTTCACTTAGAAGAAACCCCCTCTTGCTGGCCCAGGGGACATACTGAGGGAGAGTCGATAGGCTGAGCTATAAGGAGGAATGTCCCACTGAGGTGGAGGCCTTTCAGCTCCTCTGATCCAAGCATTGTTCATAAGCTCCCTGCCCTCAAGAGCAGTGACTACCTATTTTGGCTCTATTTCTTCATTTCTGTTCCACGAGGGGAATTAATACCAAATTGCAAGGATTTCTGCAGAAAACTCAAATGTTGGAGACTTTACAAAATAGTGTGGTAACTTTAAATTCTTTAAAATGGAGTTCTATAGGGTGCAATTTGCTGAGGATTTAGAGTCCCTTAATAGAAAAAAGGTATCATAGAAACAGGTGAGAATGGATCTGAAGAGAAAATGAATCTCTTCTGGCCCAGAATTAACTCTTGGATTCAGAGGCTTTATATTTAGCTCATGAAAACCTTAAGCCTTCATAGATAATAGGTGCTTGAATGGATTCTAAGTACATAGGTTTGAAATGCAATACAGTCTCCCAAGGTCTTAATCTGTTTTCTCTTATGTATAATGAGAATGAGTGCCTGTAATTGCACTAGTAGCTAACATGGTCAGAACTTTTGGAGTCACCAAATATTGAATAATACCATACAAACTCTAAGGAGGAAAAACCTGTATGTATTTAACTTACTGATAATGCCTAGTGCAGTCTTTTGCATAGAGTGAATTTTCAAGACTCCTCTCTGACTAAGATCAAATGTTACATCCCAAAATTACAATGTTGTACGATATTTTTAAGGGAATTATTGCTTCCTGGTCAAATTAGTATTTTTTAATCTACAGCTTTTCCGTTTATGGTGACAAAGAAATCATGTGTTGGTCATTACTCCATTGTCAGTCTTCTGGAGTAAAAATTGTATCAGCACTTTCACAAAGTAACCTGAAACCTCATTGTAACTTTCAACAGTGCATCAAAGTACATTACACTTTTAGAGAAACCACCTTCACCAACATTAACGGGAGACACCCCCAGCAGCTGTAGACTGGGTGCTTATAAAAATCCAAAGCATGTTTAACCTTGCAATAAATAATTGAAAATTCATTTTAAATGTTTAGAAAACAGTTTAAATTCCAGTACTGTGCACAGATCAGGATGGATTTTTCTCTCCAATACAGATTCTATGGCCCTTTGGGAATTTCAGCATGAAAGGAAATTTATTTACAAATTATAATCTTTCAGTTCCTGTATGTGGTCACTTTAAAAGTAGAAGTTTATTAATACTATATTTTTTCCCATTTTGACAGACAGTAGCCTAGGAATTTCTGGAAAAGTAGAAGATCAAATGGATTGTTTTGTAATAAACAAATATATACATATGTATATTAGCATGCTGGTTTTTACACTCTACATCCATGCACAGTGAAAATAGTCAAGGAGGTAATATTTCCCATCAGAGAAGGTTCCTATGAGAAGGTTTTTCATTATAGTTTTCCATTTTTCCCACTTTCTAGAGAGCAGATCTTCAAGTCCCTATAAATTTTATAAATTGCATAGAAAACAATAATATGTAAACAATTAATTGCCGGTACTTTAATCAAAGAGATTTGGGGCTCTTTCTCACCAGGCTCTTCATTATCCCCACAACTAAAGCACTGATTTCCTTCTCTGATGACATCGCCAGTTGGAGACGACATTGAAACCATTTACAAAATCTCCATTTCACTATCTGATCTTTTCTTTTGGGCCGCCAGGGGTAGAAGGGGGATAGGAGCAGAGTTGTCACTCCCCGTAGATCCCCGCAAGCATGTCCCACTTAAGTAACAGGGTGCCCCTCAGGTCAGCCTGTGATAAAATCCAAGTCACACAAGGCTGAATCCTGGATGTTTTATGCCCTCAGGATCTGAAAAGTGATCACGGCCAGCCCTGACCCTTGAGACCTCAAATGGTCATCTAAGCACTCATAAATTGGTGTCAACTGGCTCTTGGGCCATAGCTGTGGAGGCAGGAGTGGCAAAAGTACAGCCTTCCTATGGAGGAACTAATGTCTTTCTAGACACTAAAAATAAGGGGAAATGTGTTGATTTCTCGACAGGCAATCCAACTGTGGTGGCTAAATGCCCGAGGCTGAGAAATTCTGCATCTTATCACTGCCGTCAAGTGGAGGTGCATGTGAATACTGTCAGCCCAAAAGAATTGAGAAACAACTTGCCTTCCAAAACTAGCATCTCCACAAAATCTTGACAATGCCAACAGCTCATCATCTCGTGTTTTTCAACCCTCCAGAAAATGGCCTTCCAGCCTGGGACAAACCGAAGCACTGTCCAGACAGAGAGCACAACTGGAAGCTAGTAGGGATGTCTGAAGCCTGTCTGCACAGGAGGAGCCATGCGGAGAGGCGCAGCACCTTGAAAAATGAACAGTCGTCACCACATCTCATCCAGGCCACTTGGACTAGCTCGATATTCCATCTGGACCATGACGATGTGAACGATCAGAGCATCCCAAGTGCCCAGACCTTCCAAACAGAAGAGAAGAAATGTAAAGGTAACCCGATTTTTAGTAGACCCTATCTGTGTCTCAGCAAGGACAACAATCCCCTGATAGAACTGTGTGCTCAGCCTCCATTCACTACGGTGGAGAGTGTCCGTGCTTTTTCTCTGTTCTGTTAAGAGGTTTCTTTCTCCCCCTCATCTTCTTTTAAAGATAAATAAATAAGAGGGTTTTAAAGGAAAGTAGCTGATTTCAGTTTCTTTTTTTTTCTTTTTTTTTTTTTATTATTTATACAAGCTGGGGTACAGGCCAGAGGCGTGGGGCTGTGATAGGGTTCACCAGAGACAGAGTGGGGAGCAGAACAGGCAGATCAGAAACACACTGCTGAGGGGAGCAGCGGGCGAGGCAGGAGAGGTCCGCCGCACCATGTGGGATTCTCCCCAGCTGGGCATCGAACTCGCATCGCGCGCTGCCGACAGCTCCACAGCGTAGCGCTCAACCGCTGCGCCACCAGGGAGGCCCTGATTTCAGTTTCTTGTTGTGGAGGGCCGCAAGAACATTTTTATGTCTCTAATTAGCAGAAAGGTTGTTAGATTTGGCTTTAATTCTATTTTTGAATCTGAATGGAAACTGGCTTTGCTATCATTATGTAACAGTTTGCTTAGAAGTGTGTGTGCATGTGTGTATGTTGGTGTGTACATTTCTTTTTTCTGGTGGGATCTTAAAAATCTAACCTGAATTGACAATTCGTGCTCAAAGGAAAGTTTGAAGTTGTTTTCTTTTACTCCCTAAACCCTGTGTCATCATCCTGAAAGGTGAGATTACAGTGTTAGAAGGTTGTCACCTCATAAAAAAAAGTTAAACTGGCCTTAAGTTCCTGATTGCATTAGATTTAACTGGTTTTCGCCTGAGGTCACCTCCACCCTGACAGATGTCTTTGTGCTGATCGCTTTATTGTCTTAGAGTTCCCCCAAATCTTTGCTTCTTAAATCAATGTGTGTCTTTATATACCCAAGAAATCAATTTGTGTCTTTATATATTCAAGTTCACCTAAGTTCCCATTCCTTTCCAATTTGGCATGATGGTTTTTAAAAAGGTCCTTTTGGTTCTTCTCTAGGATTTTTGACTCATGGTAAAGTTTTGAATTGTATATTTGAAAATCTGACAATCATCTACCAAGAACTATCAGTGAATGTTTATAAAGACTCCTACATATGAGCCATGAAGGGCTTTTGCAAATTGTTCTAACTTGAACATAATCACATGATTCTATTTATCTCTCTCAAGAATTGCTGGTCTTTCACCTTTTCTGAAATCACTTGACCTGGGAAGTTGAGTATGCAGAATGTTTTCGTTGAATGAAGGATTACCTGAAAATAATAGTAAAATCATGTTGTGAGTGCAGTCAAAATTGTATACATTCTCTTTGGGAAACTGTGTTTGAACTGTCTCTCATCTTTACCATTTAAGAGATTTGAGAATTTGAAAGAGACATTTAGGAAATGAGCAAAACAAGGTTTTTGAAGGAGTGACATTAGAGGACAGCTATGTTTGGTGTAATGCAATTGAGATTCGGTCTTAGCACTTGTAACCAGTTGTGTCTTCAAATTTCATGAGCTGGGATCAAAACTTTGTCAGTCCTTGATTTATAGTCAAATGCCAATGGGAAACTGTAGCATCCTCATGATCTAAGAGCCTCACAAACTATTTGATTCCGTTAAGCACCAATATCAATGTTCACTCATTCACTCATCTGTTTATTTATTCATTTGGCCTATCTGTGTGTCTATCATTTATGAGAAATCTTGGTCTTGGGTATACATAAAGTTCCCAACATTATACACTTTTTAGTTTGTTGGTTCACCTGAAAAGCAAAAGAAAGGGGTCTCTATTTGGATCCAAGACCTGACAATAGGCTAGTTGTTTAGAGAATAAATTTGTGAGCCTAATATATTTGGGCTAGACTTCTAGTCCTTCCACATTCTGTCCTTGAGGAATCATATATGACTGTTGATAGACTGAAATAAGATAATGTGTTTGAGTATTTATCATAATACCTTTCCTATAATGCTCTCTATATAGTAGCTATCATTATTACTGTGGTCATTAACTATGCCCCATTAAATCACATAAATTCCTGTTAAGGCCAGGTGAGTGGGTGGGATATGGCATTTCAGGGATGTTACAGTTGAGAATCCATTTTGCTTTCATTCTACTCTCTTTTTTTGAAAGTCAGAAAATTACTTAATGAGAAAATATAAAAGTTCTTCCTCAAGATTTCAGCATTTAAAAGAAAACAACTAAAATAAACTCTCCTGTAGTTTCCAGAGTAACTACCAGTGTTCACCTTAGCATCCAGGTGAGACAATGCCTTGATTCAGCTTAAAAATGTCACCAGAAAGTCTACATTGTCATGACCCAGGAACCTACAAACTGCATTCTGGTGGACACCTGCATTTAGTCAGGCACCAGGGGGAGGAAAGCAGCATAATTAATTGCTCTTTTCTTTTTGCAGTTGGCTCTCTGTCTATTCTACTTGTGAGTGGGCTCTATGTAGTTACTATGAGGAGAATTCTGTTTTGATATCCACCTATGCTGGACATTTATTTCCTGACTAGCCCCAAGCATGTTTGATATCTCAGTCCTGGATTGTAGTTCCATGTATTCGTCCCCTCAGTGTTTAATGAGTGCCTGCACTATTCAAGACATGAATAAATAGCAGCAGCGTCAAAAAAACATCCAAGTAACCCATTTCAAGGACTCAAATGGGGATGGATAAGGTGCCAATGTCCCTGAAGGATACAAAAAGTGAAGGCTCTGCAGCACAGGGTCCAAAAGAACATACATTTTGAAGTTGCTCAGTAAGCCCATCTCCAAAATTAGTAAAGTAGCCAGTCTAGCCCAGTACAGGCCTGAGTGTGGTTTGTGAAAGAGCATGCTTCTGCAAATGATTACTTTTACCACTCTACTGAAGCAAGTACAGAAACCAGGAGTGTGTTCTTTCACTGCGATTGATATTGCCACTGACATTCAAACGTGTGATCAGTGGCTTCATCTTGCTGAACCACCTGAGTATCGTCAAACTTACCTGGTCAACCATGTGTGGCCAAAGCGAGATAAAAGTCTTATACAGTAGAACTATGTATTGGGCCAGGATGGGCCGGACCTTTTTTTACAAATGGTCCTTCATGTCAAATAGTTGGAGAATCACTGATTTATGTTTTACAGTATTCTTGATTTTTTTTCTTTAGGTTTATCTTTGCTATATATGAAATGTTTTGTTTTTCATTTTGGTCTGAATACAGCCTTCACATTAATCTGGATATACCTGCTACCAGCATTCTAAGCAATTTGATTGGTAGCACATTTAACTATATAGAATGATAACTCTGAGAACTTACATTCTGCTGCAGAGCCCACCACTCAAATCTCCTCTAACACCAGAGCAGATGACAGCAAGAAACCCCTTCCCCTTCCCCAATATACATCTTCTATCTTCGTATTGCACCTCCCTTCAGTTTCTGTCACCATTTAAAATGATTGCTCAGCCACTAGGACCACATCCTCTTCTTGCCCACCTCCTCCCTACCCAAGGACGAGATGATCTATTTGGTGGCACTCAAAGGTCACCTACCAACAGCACTAGCAGTGCTTGGAACTTGTTAAAAATGCAGAATCTCAGGCCCCACTCCCGACTGCTGAGTTGGGAGCTCTAGAAAGGGCTTTAGGAACTTGTGTTTTAACTAGTCTTCCTGGTGATTTGTGTGTGTGTGTGTGTGTGTGTGTGTGTGTGTGTGTGTGTGTTCCTTTTTAGGTGTATTCCCTGTAAAATTCCCACCACTAATTCACCTGTGAACCATCCCTATAATTTCTTGTGCTCTTCTCTCCTTTTTTGATTCCTCTACCTCCCCCTTCCTGATGATTCTTAAGACCTGATTATGGGAAGTGCCCAAAAATATTCTTACTCTTAGTGTAGGAAAGGGTCTGCCATCTAGTGGACACTTGGAGAATGTGCATTTTTCTTCCCTTCCTTAATCGCACCTGGAGAAGCCATCTCAGTATCTTCATTCCTGATTGAACCTTCCTTTTAATTGCCAAAGGCATTTTCTTGTTAATCACTCTATATGGTAACACATCCTTCTGGGAGTTGAGCTGGTCTGAGAATCCCACTCTGTTTGACCAGGACCCTGATTCTTTTCTAAATTCCTCTAAGGCTTCTCAGTCCTCTCACACCTCCTGAACTTGTCTCCAAGAACCTCAGGAACCCACCAGTCCCGCAGGATGGGGCCTAGACAGATCCATGAGCCCCTCCAGCTGAATCTAGGCAGCTGGCCCTAGACAGTCAGCCCTCCATACTTAAATGTTTGCCTATCATGTCAATCAGGGACCTCACACTGGTATTTGATGGGAGAAATGAGGGCGGACTGACCCAGCTCCCTGGTTACATCAGAAAAAGCTTAGCAGCAATTTGGTGATTGCACTGAATTTTCTCTGTTCTAATTGAGTTTCATACCCAAGAAAGCCAAAAAAAGTCAAAATAATTTTACTGACAAATTATTTGCTCTTTCACATTCATTGTAGAAAAAAGTGGAAATTTCCCAAAAACTCAATAAAAGTAATTGTTTAAAAAAATCATTTTTAGTTCCATCTTCCAAGGATGAACAGTTTTAAATTTGTATTATATTTCATCCCTTTTTCAGTGCATGTCTATTTTTTTATAAAGGTAGAATCATACTAGATATAGAGTACCACTTTAAAGCTTTTAATGCTTAATAATATATCATGAATATTTTTCCTTGTCATTAAATATTCTTCTGAAACCTGACTTTTATTGGCCATAGATTATTCTTGCTTATAGATATACCACAATTTATTAAACCTGTCCCCAAGATTTAAACAAGTCAAAGTAATTTTTAAAACAATATTTTATGTCAGCAAAGGGGCAGACTATTAACTCATGCTCTTCATAAGGAGAAAAGAGTGAATCAAATCAATGATGACAATTTTAAATGATGTATAATTCTCATTGATCCAAATAACAAAATGTACTAAAAATGAGAGATGTAACACCAAGTCATTGTATGCATTATAATCCTTCAAGTTGGACATTCACATCTTCAGCGGGTGATCACTATCTTTATCCTTAAGTAGAATACAAGGACATCTTCAGATAAATGGCATTTTAGAAGGTGGAGGATTAAAAAGCTTGAGCCTTTCCACCAGCCTGACCATCTGCTCTGTCCACTTCTGCTCTCCACTCTGCCCCTGCTTGCCAGGCAGGGGAGTCAGCAGTGCCTGTGAGAGCCCAGTGTGATTCATGTATCTCAAGGGCACTCTGGGAGACTTAGCCATCAACAGGAGAACAAGTGCTCTTTGCCAACTTCTGTCATATTCAGGAGAGACATGTGATTTGGTACTTCAAAGTTAGGGACAAGCACCCCATAAGTAGACCAGGGCAGACAGACACAGAAACAAGAAAAGAAAAAAACAGCTATCAGCTAGAGTGGATGGGGAGGAAAAAGCAAGAAACCAAATGGCATTCCAGGAAGGCAAACATCAGAAATTCAAGGCTTTGTTCCATCCAGCTTCGGATTTCCTTGATGTGCCGCATGGGGTGGTGGGTGGACCACAAGCTTTCATGAGCCAATGTAGCTTCATTTTCATGACACAAAATGCAGAGGTGCTTCGGCCTGGCCATCCCTCTGGTAAAACTCTGTTCCATAGAAACACTCACACACAGGCACAAAGATCTGTGTTCAGAAGTTTTCTTTGCACCTTCGTTTTTATTACTAAAAAACTGGCAGCAATTCAAATGACCCTCCATAGGAGAATGTCTAGATAAACTGAGGTATGTCTAAAGTATTTACTAGAAAAATAACAATCTTCTTAAAAAGCTGTCATTTTAAGAACACATATGAAGAAGCAGCATTGAGGACAATGAGATGCCATGTACATTCTTTAAAGTCTATATCGTGGCAGCCGCACACTCGTGCATAGAAAACAGTTGCTGGATGCACATCAGTTTTGTGACAGTAGATACCTTGAAAAGGAAAGAGTGGATAAAGGAGAATGCTAATATCAACTGCACACACAACTGCCTTCAAATTGTTTGCAATTAGAAAGCATTGTGTAGTTTTCTTTAAATGTCAAGATCTGTGCTCTCCACTCAGACAGGCTTAGGTTGACTTCTTGCTCTTTAATTTACCAGCTCAGGGCAAGTCTTTAACCTCTCTGACCCTCAGTTCACTTTATTTTAAATGGAGTAATAATATCTGGTTCTCGGATTTGGTGTGAAGAAAAATAATGGGTGTGAAACACCCAGCATACTGCCTGCCACTTAACAAAGACAAAATGATAACTGTTCTTAGAATATAAACAATCTCTTAGCCTATGCCATCCTCCTCTGGTTTCTGCCAACCTTTCTGAACTGGAAAGACAACCTTTCTGAACTGGAAGACATACATTGACAAACTATATAAACACAAATGAAGAGAAGCAAAACAATCATGTACACAGCGATAGCAAAGCCATAAACAGTTGAAAGAGTCCATAGCGACAACCAAGATATTTCTCAAATTCATTTAAATTCATTTTTTTATCGATTTATCTATGCATAAAACTTTGCACTGAAGTAGGCCAGAGGTGGGGGGCGGGCAGTGGTGAGAAGATTCACCAGAGACAGAGCGGGGAGCAGAACAGGCAGATCGACTGAAATACACCGCTGAGAGGAGCAGCAGGTGAGGCAGGAGAGGTCTGCTGCACCAGGTGGGAAGCTCCCTGGCCAGGTATCGAACTCATGGTGCAGTGGCTCTGGATAGCTTCATAGTGCTGCGACTTAACCGTGTGCCACCAGGGAGGCCCTCAAATTCATTTAAATTTAAATAAGAATTCAAGAAAAGTAAGAAGGTGCTGAGCTGAAATTTAATTCAGGCAGTCTGCCTTGCACATCAGCACTATTTACCATTATACTTTCTTATGATCAAAAAGGCAAGAAAATTCCATGCTCCCTAAGAAAGGACTCTCAGTTGCAGAGGAAATACCGGTCTATACTCGCGCAGAGCAGTCAGGCTGGCATCAGTGAACACAGCACACACCACACCTTGTTGCACAGTCTAAGGTCAGATTCTGACTGCCTCTTACTAGCCATTGACCCTCAACTTGGCTTGTCTGAGCCTCAGTTTCCTTAACTGTACAATGGAAACCCTCTCTCACAGAATTCTTAGAAAGAAATGAGCTCCTAGATGATTCTTTGGGACACAGTGAATGTTCAATAAATGAGTGTTATTGTTCTTATAATGAAGCTTAGAATGACTATGAGAAGCAGATTGGATAGTAGGGAGGTAGAATGTCCATGTGAAAGTAACCACTGACAGGAATGAAGTTTCTAATGCCAGGAATATTATGGATGTGAGGAAACATACAATAACTAAATCCCTTAATGCTTCCAACAGATCTTTTTCAGACAAAATTGAGAACAATGCAGATGGCTAACATAGTGACTTTGCACTGAAGTTGAAAAAGGTATTATCAGGAGTATCAGCCTAACAAAGATATCACAGAGGACCATTGCAATTCAAAGTCTTTCCCTTCCCCAGATATCTCCCACAGATTACCCCAAATGCCTATAATTCCATCATTGCTCTTTCTCTGTGGTCTTTCAATATGCAAACCTGCTGGCTGGATATCTTATCAAGCTGCAAGTGACTCCAAGTGGATGAATTGGATCATATTCCTATCTCCTTCAGCAGATGAAAAAAAGACTATGGAAGAATGGGATTGAAAGAAGCTATGAAAGGGGTGAAGAAAGCAGGAAAAAGATGCAAGAGAGAGACAGTAGAAAGAACAGGACTACCAAGTACCACTGTGTGGGTTGCCAGGTTGTGTACTGTGCAACAGGAGGGGCGCTCTCCTCACAGCTAAGGTTCTGATACAGTGCACCTTCTCAGTGCTTACAAGGGCTGACCCTGAGCACATGATGAAAATACGAAGAAGTTCCAGTTTAATTTAAATAAATGTGTGAGTAAAGTGTTGATCATAGGCTGTCAAGATATTTCAAGAATAACACTATATTTTATAATTGAAACTTGCTAGAAGAGTAGAGCTTAAATGTTCTTATCCCCTCAAAAAGATAGATAGATAGATAGATAGATAGATAGATAGATAGATAGATAGATAGATAGATAGATGGATGGATGGATAGATAGATGATAGATAGATAGATGATTGATAGGTCAGATGGGAAAAGTTCTTTCACAACTTCTAAGTTATCATGTTATCAGATGTATGCTTTAAATAGTCTATAATTTTGTCAACTTTACCCCAATAAAACTGAATAAAAGAGTCCAAGGATCCTCAAGTAACACAGGTGGCCTAACATGTAGATGCTTCCTGACACTTAAGAGACAGAGACGCCTTAGAACAGAAGACCCTGGTTTGGCTCCTGGCTCTGACACTTAGCAACTACTACTTAACCTCAGGTAAATCACTCATTTTCTCCTAAGATTGAGTAAAGAAATTAGTTCACACAGCATTTAAAAGTACCTCTCCAATATAGTAACCATATTTCCCCTTGTTTGGAAAACAGGGCAAAATACATTAAATCACTATTGATCCCCAAAATGTCAGCTCTGATTATCTTAGCTCCAGGATAGATTGGGAAATCAGTTCCTCACACATCTCTTTCAGTGTCCTTGCTTCTCTTTGGGGCAGCTTCTGCAGGAACAGAGGAGACTGTAGGCTGTCCAGACTCCCATTTTTCAGTACCCAGTAAGTCTAGACTTCCTTTACCTTCAGTTTCTGGAAACGTATTCATGCCCCATAATATATTCATAAAATCCTCTGAAGGTGTTGGTGCCTCACACTACCTTCTATCATTGCCTCTCCAGGAGAGGTGTTGGGTTGTAGGAATCTCTGGAGATGGGGAGACAGCAGACCAAGAGTAGCCTGTATAGTGATATTTCAGATAAAATAGACAAGCATGTTGTGGAACTATTTCACATGTGGCTGTGACCTATATTGGCACAGGGAATGTTTCTCACTCTAGGTAGTCTATTCTGTGACTGATGCTAAATGACGAGCAATACTTATAGATTAGTTTTCAAATACTGGACCAATTCAAGCTCTGGTTTATAATAGAATAAATATGACCCTGTTACTTTCTCTGCACTGCAAGGGTACGAGAAATCCATGTCAGCAGAACTTTGGGAATAAGAGGAGAGTCAGAAATTCTAGCTGATCCACAATCACTCTCTATGGCATTGACCTGAAACAGAATTATCATCTTTGGTGAATCTCCATCCGCATGACATTCGTCACTATTGACTTATACAAGGGACATCACTTTATTAAACTTTATTGCCTCTTAAAATATAGCACTGTTTTGCAAATATGACTATTTAACTCAATTGTCTATATTATGAAGTCACTCAGCATTTGAGTTTGAATACTGTGTGTGGGTTGATGGTTTATTATTCTAGATAGCAATATTCAGTGAGTGGCAGATTTTACTTCAACTGCCCATAGTTGCCCTGTAATGTGCAGCTATAAAGGCCGTACTATCATAAGCTAAGCCTCAGAATTAATGAAAAGATACTTATTCAGCTCTGTTTGCCTACCTCTGGAAAGAACTTCTTATAATAAGCCTAAGATATAAAACTAAAGGTCAAAACTATGTAAGGAAAAGAAGCTCCTGCCCTTTAAGGGAAAAAAAAGTCCATGTATTTTTTTGCAGGAGTTTCAATTGAGTGGGTTTCCAAGGAAACAGATATCTGCAATGGGTTCATCCCATTTAATATTTATGGCCAAACATAGAAAATAATGCTTTTTTATTATTCCTTTGTGGATATACATGATACCCTTATTCCTAACTTTATTAAGTAATCCTTCTATGTTTGAGTCTTTTTTTCTTCACCAAGCAAAAGAAATAAATTTCTTTTCTATGATTTCTCTTTTAAAAAGAAAAAGTTTGAAATAGCAGGAACATAAGCCTGGTGATCACCACTAAGTTGTAAGAAAATAACACTAAATCAACCTGAAACTTAGATGAATCAAAGCCTATTTGATTTTGCTGTTGTTTCATTACAAATCTGCTTACTTTTTGAATTGGTTTGTTTCTAAACAGCTCAAACAGGATGTAACTAGCTTGAGCTAGGTCCAACTGACTCAAACCAGCTACCACTAGCTCAAACCAGCTACAATCAGATCCAGCTAACTCCAGCCCTTCCAATGGGATTCATTTGTGTCCAAATGGCTACAACCAGCTCAAACCAGATTCAACAGGCTCCAGTTGGTTCCACCCAGGGTGAACAGGATATAACTGGCTCCAACTAGTTCTAACAGGCTCCAGCCAGATCCAGCCATCTCCAACCTTCTCCTAATCGTCCCTAGTCTACTAAAACATGTTCTAAATGGCTGTAATCATATTGAACCAGCTCGAACTTGTTCCAACAGGCTTGATCATGATCCAACCAGCTTGAACTGAATCCAACTGGTTTCAGCTGGCTCCAACCAGATTCAGCCAGCTCCAACCAGATCCAACAGGCTCCAACTTACTTCAACCAGCTAGAGCCATTTGGCTTCACATGATGCTGGTAGGTGCTGGTTCCAGCCAATTTGAGCTGGTTGTAGCCGATTGGAGAAATTTGAAGCCAGTTGGAAGCAGTTGTATGGTTTGGAGCTTGTTAGATACGGTTCAGGCCAGTTTGAGCCATGTCAAGTTGGTTCACTCTACTCAAAACTGTTTAAAGCATTTTAGAGCAAACTAGGGAAAGTTAGAGCACTTCGGAGCTGGTTGCAAACTGTTGGATCTATTTGAAGCTAATTCAGGCTGGTTGGAACTGTTTGGAGATGCTTGGACCTGGCTATAGCTGGTTGAACCATTTAGATCTTATTGGAGCCAGTTCCATCTGGTTGAAGCCAATTTAAGCTGGTTGGAACCAATTCTAGCCAGTTGGAGACAATTAGAGCCAGATGGAGCCTATCAAAGTCAGTTCAAGACTGTTGGACCTGGTCCAAACTGGTTAGAGTTGGTTGGCTCTGGATCTGGTATAGCCAGTTCCAGAGAGTTTGAGATTGGAGATGTTTGTAACTGGTTAAAGTGAGTTAGAGTCAGTTTGAGCCTGTTTGAACTAGATGGAGCCTGTTGGAGCTGGTTTAAGCCATTTGGAGACAGTTGGATCCTATTTGAGCCAGTTAGAGCCAGATTGGGTAAAATAGAGCCTGTTGGGGCCAATTCAAGTCAGTTGGATCCACGTCAAGCCAGTTCTAGTTCATTCAAGTCTGTTGGAACCAGGTAGAGCCAGGTGGAGCCAGGTGGGCCTGGTTCAAGTTGGTTAGAACTGGTTCTACTCAGTTGGAGCCCATTTGATACTGTTCGAGCTGATTAGACCTGTTTCAATCCAATTAGTGCTGTTTAGAGCACATTAGAGCAGAGAAGGGAAGGTTCAAGCCATTTGGAGACAACTGAATACAGTCGGAGCCAGTTTGAGCCATTTGGAGCAATGTGGAACCAGTGGGAGCAGGTTGGAGCTGGTTCATTTCTACTGGGACTGGTTCCAGGTATATTATTGAAAAACAAAATTTGTGGCAAAGGACTATCAAGTCTTCAAGTCTGAGTGATTTGGTGCTTTCTTAGAAGATCCGTTAAGGCAAACCCATAAATTCCTTTTTATATTTCATTTTAAAGTAATCTCAAATTTACTATCACTCATGGTCTTTTATACCAGTTTTACTTCCTGGTTCAGGATCCAGGTCAAGATTAGGCATTTCATTTAGTTATGGCTTCCCTCCATCCCCTTCATTTTTTTTTCTTTAATCTGAAATAGTTTTGCAACCTTTCTTTGTTGTTCATGGTTTATGACATTTTTGAGGAGTTTAGGCTAATTATTTTATAAAATATCCTTCAATTTAGGTTTGACTGGTATTTCTTCATGGTTAGAATCAGACTGCATTTTTGGCAAAAAAAAAAAATGGTTGTATCACATGTTTTTCCTATACAAATTTGAATTATGTGATTCAGAAAGAATTTCAAATCTTCCATATCATGGATATGTTCATGTGAGGAAGTTTGTGTCTTTATTAATGAGCTGTTCATCACCTCATGGACTTGGAAGAAAGTGTATTTTCTAAACAATAATATAAAATTTGCCCTTATGAAGCATCCATTCAGTGCTCTAAGGATGAATGTTTCAAAAGTAAAAGTTATTTGCTTCTCTGTCACCTCTGACATTTTTAAGTTTAAAATGACATCATGACAGCTGAGAAACAACTTTCCCTGTAGTTAGGAGAGAAAGCAGATTCTCCATAGTCTGAAGACTTTTCCAGGGATAACACAGAGATGCTGCCACTTTATTTTCTTCTTGTGTTTTAACTAGATATGCTTTTCTTTCCACAATCCAAATCATATGAAATTATAAAACAGCAGATTGTGATGTATCTTAAATGTATCTTGATATTTACTGTGCATCTTTCTAAACTACTTTGACATTAGAAATAAAATGAAGAATTTCAATTCATCATTTCTAGATTTGGATCTCAGGGTACCAACATGAAACAAATGCTATTTTTTTTAATATTTTATAAATCCTCTTTTATTCCACTCATCTTTCAAGGGCCACTTCAAATATCACTTACACTATAATTCTTTCTCCATTCCCCAGCTAAATGAATCGCTTCTTTCTTTATGCTACTGTGAAGTTTTGTTAAAGCTATTACTATGCTCTACCTTCTCTCATTGTGGCTTCTGAATTTGCCTGCTTGATTCACCAGACAATGTTAGTTACTTTTAATTTGTACCAAATATATTTCTGAATGTGTTCTTTGTGCCCAGTACTGTACCATGTGCTAAGAATAAAAGGTTAAATGAGACACACTGCTTCCTACATGGGATTTCCAATGGACATGTTTGAAGAGTTTTGATTCCAGACTTGAAATGAACAGCAACTCTGTTGACAACCAAGCAGTGGAGGTATGATAGGCTTGCTAGCTTTGGTTTTAAAGAATACTGATGAATTCAACCTGAATTGCTTCAGAAGTAATAACCCATTGTTCTACATGTTCTACTTGAAGTATTGACCATGTCAGATATTGTTTCTGCTTGTTGATATGTCCTTTCAGTTGAGTGGAAAATTTCAGAGGAAGACATGTTTTCCTTCTATGGTATATATACTCCATTTGGATCTAGGAAAATCACAGACATTTTATCAATCTATAGATGATGTGAACTTTTGAATTTTTTTATTTTGATAATCAGTTGAAATTAGCTCGTTATTTCTAACTCATGTCTATTTTTATAATGCTTTAATAAGATATAATTTACATACCACAAAATTCTTGTTTGAAGTATACAATATCATAATTATTAGTAAATACATAGTTGTGCCATCATCATCATCATCTTATTTTAGAACATTCCAATCAGCCTGATTTACACTTCAGCTTATTTACACTTATTCTTCATTCCTGTACCAGCTCCTAGCAGACATTCTTCTGCTTTCTGTCCCTACAGATATGTTTTTACTGGACACTTCACAAAAATGGAATCCTATTGTGGTCTTTTATGACTGGTATTTTTCACCGAGCATCTTGTTTTTGAGGTTCATCCATTTGCAGCAATATCAGTCCTTTGAACTTTTTACCTTTAATTATTTCTCAACATTTTCAAGTCTGTGTGGGAATGGAACTGTTAGTGAACAAAGAATAACTCTTTTAAAAACTACTTCCATTGTGCCAGAGACTCGATTTTGCACTAGTTGTTCTTAAAGATGAAAAAGGAAAGTAAATGCAGATGACTCAATCATTCATTCATTATTCCTATTATTAGGGAAATTTGGTTTAAAATTAATCTCTGCCAAGTTATTCTGGAATAAAGAAAGTATACTCTAGCTATTAAGTGTCAAAACCATTCCACTCAACTTTTCAAATGAAGTCCATCAGTGTGATTACAATGAAATATTCATCCTAACACATTAAACTAAGGGGAACTGGATCTACTTGCTGTGTGTGATTAATTTAAGAATACTTAAATGAATGGCTGTGTGATATTAATGCAAGGCATAAATGATATTCATAAAAATGTAAAATATTAAAGAGAACTTTTTCCAGGTATAAAAGGAAGCAAACATATTGATCAAAATAAATTAATGAAGTGGGATTAAACTAGGTACATCTTTAGAAAAACAGATAAATCACTATAATAATCTTGGACTTTGTGTTGAAATACATAATTAGTTGTCCAGAATTTTCAAGGCATTAAAATGATTTTCTACTTAGAAATGCAATGTGGGGACATGGGACAAGTGATTCTAGAATAGTAATTTAAGGACTAACATCTCAGTACTAACTTCTTCCCTTAATGGCTAAGTAAGGGTGAAAAAAATTCCCTAATTTTCTACTCTGTAAAAATAATGAATGCCAATACTTCTCCTGCCAGTCTTATTGTTTGGTTATGAAGAAGACGTGCAGTGAACCTCATCAACATTATTTAGCCAATGTTCTAATTAAAGCAATACCAAAATTGAAATTTTATTGTATCGTTTCTAGGCCATGAAGCCAAAACTTCATCAGGCTACATTAGAATCATTCAGTTTGCTTTTGAATCATGAAAAAAAACAGACATCCTACTGTTGGCTTAGAAAAGAAAACAGTGCTGATAACAGTACTCTAAAATATATTTCAAAATCTTTACCTGTCTTTCAATTCCCAACCTTAAGGGTACAGATCTGTATTCGCTTCTACAATACATAGATATATTTTCAGTTTGGTCTGGATCCTGAGCTCTTTTTTAATATTAACTAATTCTTTTAAAGCTCGACTTTCTGATTTGCCTTGGTCTTAGGAAACATCAGTCAGAATAAAATCCATGATACAAGCAAGACTCTGTGCTAGAACCCCAGACACTCACACTCTTCCATCCACTGGAAATTCTCTGGAAGAGAGGTCTGGAAATAGCACAGATGCCTCTGGGTGTATTGAGCACTTAAAAAGAGATTACTTGAAAATGTAAAAGAATCAAATCTTCACTTTAGACTGAAACCACACTATGTATTATTTTTCAGTATGCAAAAGGAAAGATCATGGATGGACCTTCCATCATGGATGTTTAGAAATATTTTGAGCCTGTAAATGTCCTTGTCTGACATGGTTAAGTTTGTAGTCCCCTCAAAGGGACAACTGATAAACCATAAATGATCATTTCAATTCAGATCATTATAGTCCAACATATCCTGGACCCCAATGTAAGTCAGCTGGTGATGTCAGAACAGTAAACTGGAGCTGATTTGACAGCCACATCCTGTATTCTAACTTAATCTTCCTGTTTGTGTCGAGAAAACACATTAATTACAATCTTAAGAATTGTAATTTTTAGATCATTCAGATATTGTCCATACCGCTTTACTCATTTGTTTATTAAGCAGCTGTTACGTGTTTATTATGAACCCCTAAATTAACTAAGCAGGATGTAAGCACTAGATTTGCATTTGTTGTACACATTGACTTCAAGAAAACATAGATAGAAACACAAATATAAATAACTATTTCGGTTTTACTACTTGGAAAGTTGATATTCTTAGTGGAGGCACAGTATTGTGGAATAAACAGAGGATTTGCCAAATAAAACCGCATTCAGATTCCCACTGATTGACCTTCTGACCTTGGCAAGTTACTTAACATCTTCAGGTCTCAGTTCTCTCATCTCTAAAACAGGAATAATTACCCACAAAATTGCCATGGAGCCTAAATGATTTCATCTAGATGAAAGTCATTTCACAGGGCTTGCATTACTATGAAGAATAGAGATAAGGTAGGAAAAGGGAATCAGTGTGGCAAAGGCACAGTGACGCTATTTGGCAAAACTACAAATGGTGCAAATTCCGGTTATATGAGTAAATGGCAAAAGACAAGAATATAAAACAGTTCTGGCCCACATGATGAAGGAAGTCTTTAAAATATATCTTGAAAAGTAAGGGTGATTTTAAGTTGGGATGGGGATGGTAATGAGGTTTCAGATCAAGAACAAAGAAAATATACTTTTCAGGGCAAGGAGGAAACAAGAAGCCCAAAAGGAGCTTTGAGAACCCAGAGCTCAAGGGGGCAGCTAGTGAGGCCTGAAAAGTGGGCAGAAACCTGCTTATGGGACCATTGGTGCCTTTCTTGAAGGTAGTGCTTCTCAAACTTGAGCCTGAATCAGAATCTCTAGTAGGATTTGTTCACACACATGCACTGCTGGTCTTATCCTATAGAGTTGCTGAACCAATGGGCCTGGAGAATTTGCATTTCTAACTAGTTTCAGGAGATGATAATGCTGTTTGGGAACCACATTTTGAGAACCACTGACCTGAGGGTTTGCAGTCTATTTTATAACCTTTACGAAACTTCACAGGGCTGTTTTCTCTGACACATTCATTCAACAAACACACACATTTCATCTAGTAACAAGCTGCTGTAACTGGGTTTGTGTTACTTTGGCATCTGTGAAGGCAACCAATTCCTCCTTAATGAAATAAAACATAGAATCGCCAAATCTTAGACCTGAGAGTGTCCAGGCTGAGAAAACCATCTTATGAAAACTCCCTTCTTGAAAATCTCTCAGTTCATATGTGGGTGTTCCTTCCATCAGCACAAGCCAGGGAGTGTCTTGTTCCCACTTCAGCATTCTCATCAAAGCTGTTTCTTTTCCTTTGCAGATCAGGATCCAGTCCCTTTACACTAGTAAAACACACTGTCTCTCTCTCTTAAGCACTTTTTTGTCAAAGCAAAGTCTGCTTGGTGATGGGTTGTGAACAAAAGCCTCCCTTTAGTGCCCTTCAGTAGAACCATAATAGGTTAGAACCATCCAAAAGCTTTTATTCAATAAAGGAGAAAAACTTAGAAATGAATTTAGAGTACACAATGTTTTAAGAGAGAAGAGCCTTGAGTTTCTGTTCCTGTCAAAAGAGTCAATCCCAGAATCCGAAGCCCTTGGTCTGTGTCCACCTGAGGAATTACATGTCCATGTGTCTCCTACCTCTTTGGCTGGTAGCTTTCCTCAGTCCGGATCAAAAAGGACACCCTTTCAGCCACTTCCCAGGCTCTTCCTCGGTAAATGCGCTGAGAAAAAAAATCATTTTTCCAGGTAATGTACATCTGCAAATGACTTTGCCTCTAACATCTATTCAACAGATCAGAACTCCATTTTTTTAAGTGTGTTTTGTAGAACACTTCTAACACGTTACAAGATTTGCAGGGTGTGATCAGATGTGTTCAGGAAATGCTGAGTTGTACAGTCATACAAAGCTCAATAGTTTTCTTTTGTGAATCTCCAAGAGAGAAGACAGTGCATCATTTCCCAAACTCATGTGACATTGAACCTCTTTGTATTGCTTTTTCTTCAGCATATCTTTTAGGACTGGTATTTTGGACCCCTTTGGGGACAGGTCAATCCAATAGTCTTGGATTTCATTTAAAAAGGATCACATAATTACAATAACTAGGAGGAAAGTGATTCATATTTCATTAACACACTTAGGACCAAGGTAGTAAAACACTTCGAAATGGCTGGAGGTTAGCGTGAACCTCATGATTCAAAGTTTTTTAATAACTGAGTGGAAGTTCTGAGGAGGGACAGGTTGTCTTAAGTCTCTCCTTCCTGCCAGAGCAGCTTTTACATCTAAAGCGCTAGGGTCAATTGTGAAAATAAAGTCCTACCTGATCCAATCAAAGGAGAAGTGAGTTCTGGGGCCTCCCTGGTGGCACAGCGGTTAAGCGCTATCCCGTGGAGCTGTTGTCAGCAGAGAAGCGAGTTTGACGCCTGGCTATGGAGATTCCCACATGGCGCAGCAGACCTCTCCTGCCTCACCCGCTGCTCCCCTCAGCAGTGTATTTCAGTCAATCTGCCCGTTCTGCCCCGCACTGTCTGTGGTGAATTATCTTGCCACCCCACACCTCTGGCCTACACCCCAGCTTGTATGCATAAATAAATAAATCTTTTTTAAAAAAGAGAGAGAAGAAGTGAGTTCTGGTCCCAAAAACTACCACTTGTCCTGTGACAGAAGTCACTCTGTCCCTCTGGGACTCAGTTTCCTCATAAGTTAAACCAAGCACCTATGGACGGCACAGCTCAGAAGTGACAGCTGTGATTTTCTAGGGTCCTGGAGAAGGCCTCCAGAAGGGTTCTGATATGCTGAGGCAGTGATCCCTATTCCGGAGCTGGACTAATTTGAAGTCCTTTTAAAAAAGAGAGAGAGAAAATTCCAAACATCAAAAGACCAAGAGAACATGCTCAAATTTATTCAGCACCCTTTTTGTTTCCCCAAAAATATATTACCCAACTGTTTTGTGTTGGTCTCAGGTGATTGATAGTGATGCTATCAGCTAGAAGTGCCTGGGGGCACTCACCTGGACCCTGGTGATTTTCCCACAGTAGTTTTTTTTAGTTTTTAAGTCAACATTACACTGGACCTACCCTACAATTCTTATTGCCCTTTAGTAATAACCATCAGAAAACTTTGAAAAAAAAGAAAGGTTTATTACTTAACAAAACCTGAAAATTACACAGCACACCTGGGCCACAGGGAGGTTGTAGGAGGATAAAGAGGAAAGGCAGGAGGAGGGGAAAAGAGAGAAAGAACAGGCCTGGGGCTTTGCTTTTATTGGGGCTGAGGGTAGGAGGTCTAGGATTTTGCAAGCTCACTCTTTATTGGTAAATTTGTGTTTTAAAAGCCATAAAACAAAGAAAGAAAAGAAAAAATGGTCAGTTATCCAAATCAACCAGAATTCATAAAACAAAGAAGTCTTCATGGGCAGGGACTGGGGGGAGGACACCTGACTTTTATCTGTGTGGTTAGCCTTGTGTTCGTTTAAACTAGCCCTTTTTAAGTGGATGCCTGGGCAAAAAACTTAAGTCAAGCACTTGCATAAAAAACAGAAATGTCAACTTTCAGGGGTTCCCTTACACTAACATCTAGATAAGCTTTCAGCCCCCAGAAGGTACCATCTGGACTTCTAACCCCCTTAAAGAGATCTTTCCTTAATGTGAGTAGCTGCTTCTGGGAGGGCAGGTAATGGTTCAACCTTTTTTACGCCTCTCTCAGAGCAGGCAACTGCCAATAATGACCCCCATTCATAATTTCATA
This sequence comes from Scalopus aquaticus, assembly GCA_004024925.1. Lineage (NCBI taxonomy): Eukaryota > Metazoa > Chordata > Mammalia > Eulipotyphla > Talpidae > Scalopus > Scalopus aquaticus. Next base: position 127,611 of record PVIJ01001362.1, read on the forward strand.
ACCTCAATGCAGGTAGGTTTAATAAGCAGGTCTATTATGTTCTCTCATAGCAAAAGAGAAAACTGTCTCACCTTTAGACAGATAGATGTCTCCTAAGAAATTTCCAAACCCAAGAGAGTCCATTTATTGCAATATATAAAATTGTATCTTGTTTTTAAAAATACACATAGATTTTGGTCCACTGAGTAACTTCCAGTTTTTTTCTAAGAGTAACTATTATTACAGATATGAGTGTCAGAGGCCTTCAAGTCTATGACGGAATTAATAGCCTCCTAAAATGCAGAGACATAGCATTTAAAATAAATCTTGGAAACTAAGAGCTCTGCCCTGTGAAGAGCCAAAGAGAGGGGAATTTCAGACGCTAGAGAACATGTGTAGTGTCCCTGGGACAGGCAAGAATGGGGCAGTAGGAACTGTTTTTGGCCTCAGTAAATTATATGAAGGAAAAAGAGAAGGTGACATGAGATAGGGCAGGACCACCTTTTGGTAAGTTTGGATTTTATTCTAAATGCAGTGAAAATTCATTGAGTGTTTACAGCAGGAAAGTGATAGAATCTGATTGGAAGTTTTTAAAACTCTTTGGTTGCTTTATCAATAAAGAACTAAATGGGGTAAGGCCAGTTCAGAGGCCAGTTGGGGAATCCAGTAAGGAGATGGTGAGAGTTGGTCTAGCAGGATAGCAGTGGAGACAGAAAAGTGGTTGGATTAAAAATATTTTTGAAGAAAGAACCAATGAACTTATTGATGGGTTGGTTGGATGAGGGAAAAGACTGAATAAGAACTCCAAAGATCTTTGCTGAAACCCCCAGGTGGTTGGTGAGAATGAGATGGGAAAGAATTAAGCTGGAGATGTCTACTTGTTATACAAATGAAGATGTCAAGTTGACAGTTGGACATAAGATTCTGGTTTTAAAGATAAGCTGGGGTGGAGATATGCATCTGTATATTACCAGCATTTCACTATTATTTAAAGTTACAGAAAAAGATAAGATCACCTGGAGCAGGACTGGCAAATGTGTTCTATAAAGTGCCACATACTAAATATTTTCAGTGGGCCAGATGGTCTCTGTCACAATTACTCTGATCTTCTATTTTAAGTCAAGTTGATATAGATGCAATCATAGACAATATGTAAATTAGCAAGTATGGCTATTTTCCAATAAAACTTTATTTATGAAACATATAGTGGGTCATATTTTGCCAAAGCTACAGACTCCTGACCTAGAATGAAAATGTAGACTAAAAACAGAAAGTAGTCCCAGACAGAAACTAAAGCATTTTAATAGCAATTATTATGTATATACAATTATATCATTTACTGTGCCATCACTGTTCTCAGTGCTTTGCATACATTAAATCAATATTCACAAAAACTTATGAGACAAGTACTATTATCCTTATTTCACAAATGAGAAAATAGTGACCTACTTTGAAAATTTCTCTCTTAAGAAAAAAAAAATCCTGAGTTTGGCATTCTGGGCTATCATAGCACTTCTATGGAGTTTAGCAACCTAGACTCCTTTCATCTCATACTTCTACCTTCTCTAGAGTATGGCTCTCATCCTCATGAACCAAAATGGTGACTGGGGTTCCAGCCATCATATTCCCATTCCAGGCAACAGGAAGAAGGAACTAAGGAAAAGAAGCAAATAAGTTGTCTTTTTATGTTGTCTTTTCAGTTTCCTACAAACTACTTACAACTTTTCTTCTATTATAGTTCACTGACCAAATGATAGTCATGCAGATACATCCAGGTCAAGGGAGACTACAAAACAAAGTATTTTCCCAAGGACCATGAGCCCAAATAAAATCCAAAGGTTCTGTTATTAGAGTAGAACAAGCATTAGAATAGAAGTAAAAAGTGTCTGGCCTGTTGTCTTAACTTTTCTTCATTATGTTTATGTGCCTTTTTGCAAGTATAGTTGATAACACTCTTCCTAAGACACTTCTACTAGCTGTTTAATATCTCCAGCTTCCATCACTAAAATCCTATGTACTTTTCAAAAGCACAAGTCACCTCTTCTGTAAAGCTAGGCAGATTCTTCCTAGCTTCCCATGCCATGGCTATCACACTTCCTCGGATTTAGTTCTTTCTTGGTAAGTCCCTTTGACCTGTCTCAGCCACTTGATTAGATCTTCAGGGGCAAGTGAAATCAGACTGAAGTGTGGATGATGGATTTTTAAGAACTAAGGGAAATGTGCCATGAAATTGCAAATGAAGAAAAAAGAATAAGCCTACAGGATGCCCTGGTGCATGGCGAAGGGGTTGGGGCTGGAGCTGGGGTTGGACACCCAGTAGAACAGCAGTGCTGGGGAACATTAAAAAAATATTAATTTCAGCTTCCATCCATATCCATTAAGTCAGAATTTCTGAGGGTGACACTGGTGTTTTTAAAAGTCTCTTGGGTAATTCCAGTGGGCAGCCATATTTGAGAACAAAGGTAGTTGACAGAAGAGGAAAATAGAGTTGGAGAGAGAAAAACAGTGGTCCTCCTTCAAAGACCTGAAGGATCTGTTATTTACCTATGAGGTTTCCAAGCAAAATTGTTAGTCTTATCCTTTTAGGTTATTTTCTTCTAGCCATAGACCAAGGTGTATTTATATAATAAATTATTATTGATTGCCACACTCTTAATGAGAATTATTAAAGTCCTCCCCTGTACATTTCAGGCACTTTGATGCACTGTGGATCAAATAACTCTTGAGCTTCTCTTTAAGTAACTAAATTAGAGCAGTCAGCCAGGGAAATAAGAAAACAATCTTACTGAAGCTCACCTCATTTGTGACACATAATACGTTTAAGTTGCTTATCGACTTTACAAAGAAGCACACCAGATCAGTCACAAGTGACAGCACTGTGATTGCTTCTATTTGGATTCACGGGGCCATATTTCAAATTCAGTGTGAGTACTGAACTCCACATTCAGCTAACAGTAATGATAGTCTCATGCATTTGCTACAAGGAAAGAATATTCCCACCTGATACAGAGGGAGTGCATTTCAGCAAGTTCTGTACTGTTATTTCTAAAAGTTAGTAAGGAATCGGGTTCTCTTAAATGTTTTGAAAGTTTTTTTCCTATTCAGATATTTCTGAGCAAATTCAGGATTTTTAAATTTAAATTTTGAAGTTATATTTTTCTCCTCCATATGTGTACAGGTTCTACTCACCTTCCACCAAACTATGCCAATACTCCATTTGCCTCCCTCTCTTATATCCTCCTTTTTCCATACATTCTCTCAAGTAGCCATTAAATTCTTTCACTAAGTTCAAGATTTATTCCTGCTGTATTTTTCCTGTGTACTTTTTTTGGTTATTTACATTCCATAGATTAATGAAACCACCAATATCTATCTTTTACTGTCTGACTTAATTCACTTAACATAATCATCTCAACGTCTAGCCATTTTATCCCGGAAGCCACTATTTTGTCTTTTTAATAGCTGTGTAGTATTCCATTGAGTTTATATTCCACAGTTTATTTATGCACTCATCTGTTGAAAGTATTTGGGTTGGTTCCATGGCTTGGCAATTGTGGACAGTGCAGCAATGAACATATGAGTATATAAATCTTTTCAAATTAGAGATTTTATATTTCTAGAATGAATACCTAATGGAGGTATTGTGGGATCATATGAAATTTCCATTTTTATTTTCTTAAATCTCCGTACCATTTCCCACAGAGGCTGCACCAACTTGCATTACAACCAGTAGTGGATGAGAGTTCCATTTTTACCATATCCTTACCAACATTTTGTACTACCTATGAAAATACCAATGAATTTTTCAAGGACATTGAGCAAACAATTATAGAATTGATATGGCACCTCAAAAGGCCCTGAGTAGCTAAAATAATCCTAAGAGAAATGGCAATATCATGCTTCCTGACTTCAGACTATACTACATAGCAACAGTAATCAAAACAGCATGGTATTGGAACAAAAACAGAAACTCAGGCCAATAGAATAGAACAGAAAGTCCAAAGATAAACCCACACAAATATGGACAGTTAATATTTGACAATAGAGCCACAGCCATATAATGGAGAAAAGAAAGCTTCTCTAACAAATGGTATTGGGAAACAGATAATCAGGATTGTTCTGATTCAATGAAGATGCTGTTGACTCTCAGGGGTCTTCCAAATGCTTTGTTTTAAAAAATGAGGGTAATAAAGATTTTCAGGAATTATTCTCCCTTTCTCAATACGTCTGTATATCCAGTTCTTGGGGTGGAGGGAAGGGAATAACATTGACTTTTAGAGCACATTTAGATGTTTCTGAAAATTGTTTTTTAAGTGTTCCTTTGGAATGAAAGTTGAGACTCTGGCTTTAGTCTATATGGTGAAAAGCAAGAAATTGTTTGGATTTATGCCCTCAGTGAAACAGAAACGAAGCCAGGAAATGCATTGGGCAGAACTGCAAAATTGAATGGATTTGACATGTGGCTCCTACCCAGAAAAAGAGGCCTTGAAACGTGTGTTTGCCAGGCAAGAAAACTACTTTATTGAAAGGTTAATTTTCAGATTAGTTTTGGGAAATTAGAGATAAATAAATGAGATCAGACAGAAAACATAAGGCCTGGATCCTTTTCCCTGGGGTTTTCAGAAAATAGTCATTGCTTCCAATGAAATGTTTTGACATTTTCAGTAGGGAGAAAATGTTAATTGTGATGTTATGTGTATGTATTCTTAAAAACACTTGTGAATAACTCTATTTGTTTTACAAGTAATCAGAGAGTAAAAACACTATTAAAATGTGAACTGTGTTCTTTATTCCTTTTGGTAATTTTCATGCTTTCTAGGATATTGTGATTCATTTTCCAGGTTCAGAGGTATGAATTTGGAGAAAATTCCTTTACTTGTTTTAAAGTTCAAATGCAGTTTTTTGAGGAGTCTTATTACTAAACACCCATGGGATCTGCCTAGGTTTCTTCCCTCATTTTGTCTCATCTTTTGCTTTTTCTCTAATTCTTCACTTTGTCACCTCAAATCGATAGCTTCTTACTACCTTTATAAAGTCAGCACTTAAAGACTTCCTTGCATGACCATGGCCCACTTGGATATTGAATGCACTTGCCAGTAAGTTGCTTAGCAGCAGACACTGTGATATTTTGAATAAACATGTATATCCTCACCACCTCCCTGCTTTGTACTTACCAGACACCTCAGAGATGTTTGTTGAATGACTATGATACCCTCTTTTCTCCTATTCAAGGTTTCCATTTCACAACTGACTGGAGCTTCATGTCCAATATAGAGGTCTCACTCTTAAAAATTACAATATTACATTGTCTATAGTCCCTTAGGCGGGAAATATTGGCAAGGTGACACATCCCTGGACCAGCAGGAACCCAAATGTAGAAATCACCTCCAGAGCTCCACCCTGCAAACTAACCAAAGGAGAAAGAATCCCTAGCTTCAAAGAAAACCACTACCACTCTTCCTGAATCATGACCTAGAACACACAAGCCTATGTGAATACACACATACTTCCACCATCTACAGGGAGAACAATTAATAATCATCTTCCCAAGGCTTTATAGTCTAATTTGATATTTGCTAGTATTTTAGTTGAAAGATACGTTTTCTTTTTTTTGTAAGATTGGTTTATAATATTGCATAAGTTACAGGTATAAGGCTGTATACTTAGACATCTGTGTATAATACATTATGACCATAACCAAAATTCTAGTTTCCATCTAAGAGATATGGTGATTCTTATAGAAATGCCCTTCTCTTTTAGATCACTGTCTTTAAATGGCAAGTGCATGAATACTTCTTAAATCAAAACTAGGCTGAAAAATAATCTCAGAAGCAAATTTGAATGGAAACAATGATAGATATAACCAGTTTTGTACATACTGCCATTAAGACTGCTGTTCAGCTTGAACAGACGGGGATAGCTGCTAAAACAGAGGGGTAGTCTTCATGAAAGGATATTGGCATGCAGTCTCCCTTATCACATAGAAACCAAACATGATGACAGAATTGAGCAAAACGAATTTAAATTTCAGGTGTTGTGTAGATTTGTGCTAAAAGTGTAGGAAAGTATCAGGCACAAGGAAGAGACTAGAACATATGCAGGGGCATTTTCAAATGTGGCATGTTTTAAAACCTGCAGGACATGTAGTCTCTGGGAAGATGGTTGGAAATAAACCACTCCCTGACATGTAATGACAGATTTAACCTCTGACATCTAGAAGACCTAATTAATGTTTTGGAGTCAGTCCTGGGGCTCATTACTACTGGATTTTCTCTGGATCATGCTAAAAAACTAGATTATTGATTTTAGGATTTTCTGTGCATCCAAGGAGCTTCTCTAAGATGTCTTTATAATGTTCCATGCTTAAGTTGTCAACCAAAAAGACATAATAGTGAGTAATTGTTTTCTAATCAGGTTGAGAGGGGTTAAAAACAGCATATAAAATTAATCTCCCAGATTTCGATTACAGAAACATTCTTGCCTGTCACTCCTCTGGCTGGGTGGAGATCATCCCTACCTGCCTGCCATCTTCCCTAGGAATTAGTTGCATTCACATCTTAAGACCTTTGCTAGTCATAAATCTGCTTTCCAATATGTTTGAATGGCAGGAGACCTCCCAAGACACCTCAATCTAAATAGGATTTTAGCACATTGAGTGCTATTTCAAAGTAAAGCAGGCTGGGTTGCGTGTTGGTAGTAGTGTTTATTCATCTTCCCTTCTTGTTTCATGTGTATGAATGTAGCTTCTCGGTGTATATGCCCGGCTCTGGGGCATATGGGGTTGCTGAATGCGTGCGTAGAGTGTGTGTATATGTAAAGTAGAAACTGAACCCGGGTAACAAAATGAACTACTGTATGCAAGAACTATATGAAGTGCACCCAGCTGCCGGCAGCAATTGCTACATGCAGGCCACTGATTATTACGCGTATTTTGAAGATAGTCCGGGTTTCAGTGGTTGCGACGCTCAGACTGTGCCCAGTAACAACATATATATGGAACAGGCCTGGGCAGTGAATCAGCCTTATACCTGTAGTTACCCTGGAAACATGCAGAAAAGCAAGGACTCTGACTTGGACATGGCCCTGAATCAATACAGCCAACCTGAATATTTCCCTGAAGAAAAGCCTACTTTTTCTCAAGTGCGGTCGCCATCGTACTCTCAAAAAAAAGGTAGGGATCGTTTTTACTTCCATTTGTTAAGTTTCCGTGTTTGTTTCCATTGTTTTAAAGTTCCAGTTTGCATCACCTTCGTCAAATCTTTGCCTTTGGATGCCGAATATTCAAAATTAAAAAACAAGCCGTGAAGAGCGGTTGCTAGGTATTTGAAAAGAGTCCCTGAGCAATAGATTCCCAAGCACTTTTTTCCTTCATATGTGAAATCTAGATTGAGTTGGTTTTTTAGGGGGTGTGTATGTTTGTTGTATATGATTGCCCAAAGTGAACATTTTCAGCTTGTTTGCTAAAGAAAAATGATTTACATATTTTGTCCCCTTTGGGGATAGGCACAGTGGCTTTTGAAGTGGGGTGATTGTCCCTATTCAGATTCAAATTAAGATCCCATTTGTCTTTTTCTTGGCACTTCATATTTAAAGTTAATTTTAGTTAACTAGTAAGTAAAGGAGTGATTTTTGACAGTACTATATAGTTGATATGTTAAGCTTCGTAAATGTTCGTTTTAATATATCTACTTATGAATCTATTTATAATCATATCTGGCTGTAAGAATGTAAAACTCAAAAAGAAGGTGATACACTTTATCTTGCCTAAAATACTGGGTCTCTAAAGTAGGATATGTCTGGAATCACGTTAAAGGAACTCTTTATATGATAGTGAGTGAAATTTGCTTCAAAATATTCAATCTTAAAACAAGTGCAACATGTTTTACGCGTATTTTAATAAAGATACTGTGGTTTTAAAGTGACGTTTAATTTTCTAGCACTAGAAGTTTCTTGTGTTACAAAAAAGTAAAATTAAAGAAGCAAACAGGTTGTACTCGGAGAACTTAGTATTGACTTTAAGAGAGATGCTTTTGAAAATAGCTTAAATTCTAGTGCAATGTGCCAAATACTTGGTGTTTTTTTTTTGTGCATGAACTACAGGACATTACATAAAAAACCAAATTTACATATTGCTGATTTGCAAGGATATGATGCCTTTTTATTGTCAAAGGTGAATTTCTCTGTGAAATTATCCGAAAACATAGTATGGTTTTATTTGATTATAGTTCCTGTAAATAGAATCACTTACTTTTTCTAATGTAACTCTACAATTAAAAGTAGCCCATTTTGAAAACAAATAAACAAAATCTAAAAAACACAAAGTAAAACCAAAACCCCTATTTACTTTATACCATGTACTGTGTTCATATTTTTTCTGCTGCTCTATAACTTCCCAAGATGAAATGTGAAGGGGGGGTTATAGCATTAAACATATTCAGAGTCATTCACCTGCATTTTCATTTAGTTTCACATCCTCTTGAAGGGCATCAGAATTTCTCATTATTACCAGGACTTACTGTGTAAGTCCTCTAATAGAAACATTTGAGATAGATTGGATGTGTGTTCTCTATTTCATTTAATATTATACTTATAAGTAATATATCTGTGAAAAGAGGTTAAAATGGCCTCATTAGACAAGTCTGATCTGCCTTTCATAACATTATAGAATTGCAAAAATATACATATTGGTATCTATCACTCTATTTGGGTATCTTGCTATTCTTAAAAATTCCTGCAAAATTTTTCAGGCTCCTTCACTCTTTCTCTTTCATGTCTTTTCACTTTATTTTCTTCAATCTGTACTGGAGAATATTTGCTTATGAAAATGTTAAACCAAGGATTATTTACTAATTAACTTGACGCATGAACTAGAAGGAGAGACACGTTGTATGCATATATTGATGTAATTTCTCAAAGCCATATGCCATTGAAAGGCCATCGCCACCTGCCAAACTCACTAAATCAAAGCCAGCAAATATTCTTAAATGCACCATTATTTACTGTTGCAAGTCTTTAAGTAAATCCCAGTAAAACTAAACCCAGCTGTTAACTGTCTCTTAGGACAAAGGGTCGTACCCAACACATTTATCCATATTGATCCATTATTGATTTTTATCATTGTTGGAGGACCTCAGTAGTATCTCCTTAAGGCAAAATTAAGACTATAAACAGGTGTTCACTGGGGCCAGCTTCATTATTCCAATTGGATTTTTATCTATTTTCATGAAATTCATAATTGTTTGATCTGTGTTTGTTGCTGTCACTACAGCTCTATAAACTCTTCAATAATGCAGCTGCTTAACATCATATTTTTAAGAGTGGCTTATTCTGTAGCCTTTTAATTGAAGTTTTCCAGTATATGGAGAATGGTCATAATCTTGTAAAATAAAGTGTATTATAAGTCCAGTAAGGGGACTAAAGGAAGGCTACCTGGCCCAAAGTTAAGTCTGCTATCTTGATAGTAGACTTTAGAATGACTTTTTATTTTTTTTATACCTGTCTGTAACCTTCTCTTATTTTAGAGATTTATTTTATTTATTTGTGCATACAAGAGCTGGGGTATAAGCCAGAGGTGCGAGGCTGCGTAGAATGACTTTTTAGTGTTATTTTTCTCTGTTTTTACATTTACAGCCAAGAGGGAAATATTATCAAGCCCCTGAAGCATTAAGAACATGAACTAAGGAAGAATCAGAATTCAGTTCATTCAATCACATTGAAAATAAAATTTCAAGAATGGAAGAAGGAAACAAATATAATTTTCACATTGAGGACAGTGAAACTCAGAATATACTATCTTTTTTTTTTTTATAAAACATAAGAAAACTAAATTTCAATTTTGCAAAGTTAGGGACAAATAAAACGAAATCCAGCAATCACTCAGAAGATCTGTGCTCTATATTTTTCCTTTAAGAAAAAATAGACATGACTTGTTATATTAAAATCAGTCATCACAGCCAATTCTCATGGCACATGTCCTCCCAGGCCCTCAGCTCAGGAGGAAGGAGACAGCAGAAATGAGACCCTCACTCTCAAGCATTATATCTTCTCCTTTATGGCTGTGGCTTCAGCATAGTTAAAAATTGATATCTTTTTTTCCCCTTAGGAAGGGAAGGGTGACTGGCTGTTTCCATCAGAAATTCCAATTACATACCAAAGTCCCCCAAGACTCAACAGCCTGAGTCTTGGTGTTCCACTCTGCAGGCAGCTTTGCCCATCAGTTTAAACAGAACTCTTCCTGAAGTGTCTGTGTGACCCTCCTCACAGGATTCTTTGCTTAACAGTCTCCATGCCACCTTTATAGAAATTGCGTGCCTGAAAAGTGGCTAATGTGTTTTGCATCAGAATTGGACAGCATGTCCAAGAACATAAGAATTTCCTATTTCTGCGCCAAATCAAGGAGATGGGTGTGTTTGTCCAGTTCAGTTTTGGTTTTGATTGCACATGTTCTTGTTCCTCAGCCATATTTTTTTGGACTGTAGGAAGAAAAATTAATAACTGAAGCAGAAACTCCGCATAGAACTGCCCTTTCTAAATCTGCTTTCCTTGCCCCTCCATCTTGGAGACAGGAATCTAAGTCTTTCTTCATCTTCTATAGCCCTCTTGACATCAGGTAAATAATTGTGTCGACATTAGAACTGGACATTAAATGTTTGGGTGGGTAGTGTTTGAAGTGACCCACATCAAGAGTTAGAATTAAAAGGAAGAGTTAAGCTCCCAAGAAACACTGTTTGTAATTAGAATTCCCTTGGCCTCTTTTAAAGTTAGAGAAGGCTGTGCTGTAGAGTGGAGTTGGAATAGGAGGGTCCAAAGTCTGCCCAGAAAAAAAAAAAATGTGACATGAAAACAAGGTACCTTTTAAACTCTAAATTCACACTCAATCTAATGAAAGGCAGGCAGGAAAGGAAAACAAAAAAAGAGGATGTAAGTCTCAATGCATAATCACTCCCAACCATGAACGTGAATATGAGATGATCATGTACTATTTCAGTTTATTTTTCTCAGCTTTTCCCTCCTCATCACATCCCCTCTTCTCCCTTTCTGTATCTTTGCCCACAACCTCCCCCAACCCTTTTCCTCTTTCTCCATCTCTCTCTCCTATCGCTACCATTCTTCTCTGAATTGAATTTGTTTAATTTAATCACATATATCATCAACCTAGCTAAGGAAATAAGTGTTGCCTCATGTCTTTAAAATGTAATACTTAAAAAAAATGTAATACTTAAATGGTTAACGCAGTTGCAGGTCTTTCTCCAACGTTTATGCAATTGTGAGGATGCTGATGTAAGATTAGGATTTCAAATTAGGCACTGTCACCCATATACTGTTAAGAGGTAATACCATTCCAGAGAACAAAAGTATCATTTTTTAAAATATAGAACACGCTTGTTGTTCAAAAGGTTAAATGAAAATTTCTCTCAGCACCCAGAAATGGAAGCAAAGTGTGAACAGTGGTAATTTGCAAACCAAGTCCAAATGCAGACAAAACCAAGAGCTGACTCTTCTTTTTTTACTTTCCTGAGACGTAGCTATCAGCCTTATCAAAGGCCTGTTCTTCAGAGATATCATTGGATGCCCTAACCTCATCCTAAATCATTCACTACCATTCCTCATGATGAAAATTAATGCAAGGAGATCCAAGCCTTATGTGCAACTGAAGCCAAATGCCTGCTGGACTGAGGATGGGATGTTGGCACTGTTATTCCCTGCACATGGTGTTCTTATCCACCATCTCCCACCCCTCCACAAACCAGCATTCAGGTGCATTCAGCCTGCGGTCCAGTTGCTTTCCAATCTACCTCACTCTGGCCCAGCATTTATGACCCCATCTTTTGTGGTATCTCTACTTGGTAGTGGATCACCTCTACTAATCTGTATTGTTGTCTGTATTCTTTCTTCTCCAGATCTTCACAACTGCAGAGTTTCTGTTCGCTGTCCTTGGTACCAACTTCATTTCAGCTTCCTCTGTGCATTAAAGAATTTCCGCAGTTCTAGAGACTCCCAGATGTGACAACACCCTGTCCCCTTTCCTTATCTTCAGATACCTCCAGCCACATTTTTCTATCCTCTTCTCTCCATGCTTACCCCACTTCTCCTTCAAAGCCTTTTGCTTTTAGGCACTCAGAATAACTAAGCATCCTAACAACTTAGCTTCCTTGGTGGTGCTAAAATATAATTTCATATGATATGCTGGCTCAAAACAATCAGGTTTCTTTGCTGTTTCTAAGTCGACCGTTTCTCAAGATGAATCAGCAAATGGAACATCTTCACCTTTCTGATCTGCCCAAACTAGTCCCCACTGCCAGTTAAATGCACTGGTCCTCTAAAATACCAGGACAGATTCTGCTAGGCAAGGGGTCTTAGGCAGAAGGTAAGATTAGCCAGATTAGAAAAGGTCTCTGAACTTATCTTCTCTCTCCTTGTGCTACATCTGTCTTCCTCAGCAGCACCTTCTACTTTAGATTTATCATCAAGATTCAACCATCTTATATCCCATTCCCCAAGGTGACAAGAGAAGCTAGTGTTTCTCCTAGAACCTAAGATACTGTTAAAATTCATTCCAAAGAATTAAACTAGTGAACCCTCTGATTTTACCCATATACAGGCAAGTATTGATTTCTATGATAATTAAGAAGCCAAATTTACTGCCTGCTGTGCTTCTAGCACAGATATCCAACTTTCCCTTTCTACATAGTGGGTATCTCTGAGAAACAATGTTTTTAAATGAATATTAGCTACATCATAGTAGATCTTTTAAACAGTATGCTAATTGAAGAGTCAGTCACAAAAGAGTCCATTTATATAAACCATCCAGAATAGGCAAGTCTGTAGAAACAGAAAGTAGATGTATGGTTGTTTAGAGTGGAAGGAGTTGAGGAGGTTGGAGGAAGGAAGGGTGAGGTCTAAAAGTACAGAATTTCTTTGGGGAACGATGAAAATGTTCTAGAGTTTATCGTGGTGCTATTCATAATTCTGTGAATATATTAAAAGCCACTGAATTTTGTGGTATGTGAATTAAATGTTCAAAAAGGTTTTACTTAAAACAGTTTTTAAATGTTAGTAATATTTTGCCATGTCAACTTATTTTATATGCAGGTGAATACTTAGCAATTAATCACACATTGCTAAGTGTCAATTGAAATACTCTCCAAGTCCTTTGTTGAACAAACAGAGTTTGCTTTTATAAAAATATGTTGGTAAAGTGCCAGCATAGTATATTAGTCTAAAAAATAACGCATCAAAAAATAAGAGCTGGGAAGAATAGCTCATCCTTGAACTGGCACAGCATTACAGGTCCTCACTGTCTTCTGGAGTGTTTTTAACCATGCTTCTTCAGCAGTCACATAGGACTGCTTATACTGCAGCTCTCAGATAAGCACTGTGGCCTTCAAGGTGGTGTCATTCATATCTGTTTCTAGGAAAAAACAATATTGATATCCATTTATTGTCCACTCCTGTCAACAGAACTGTCACTACATATACATTTGCCTTCACTGGCCATATTGGTCAGCATGTGACTCATGAGCATGAAAAAGAATAGATGGAGACATGGAGATAGAGAGCAAGAAATGGTTACGTTCCCTAGGAGAATGACTTAATGTGATGTTGTCAGGTAAATACAGTAACCTTAAGAAAATCCCCATCTACTTTTCATTATATGTGGGATGTTATTCCTTGATGGAAGTTACTTAATAATGAATAAAGGACTTAGGCATAATGACTGATGTCTCATTGCCTGTTATGACTTTTTTGGATAAATAAGATCATTCTGAGTGAATATATTCGAGAAAAGAAAAGTTGGGTTGGGTATACTAGTATGATCATGTAAGCAACTACCACCAACCTTAACTAGATGTTTCTGTAGAGGTTTTGATGATTTAACTGAAGACATATTTAATCCCCTATTCATCTGCTCACCAAGAAGATAATCTAGGAGAATAAGAAGGCAAAGCAAATCACACATCACACTAGCAGTCAGGAAAAAAAAGAAGCCCCCTCCACTCACAGGTTGAATTATCTTTGGATTCTAGGGTTCACAGAAGTTCATGCAGTGCAACCATCTACATAAATTGTTGTGCTATGTGGAAATTGGAAATCTTTAAAGTGCTAGAGCCAAAGTCAAAAGCTATACCAGGCAGGTCATGGCAAGGGAGGGTAAGAGGTGGTGAGGAAACTTATTTTCTCGGTTCTGTTCAATGTTCTCAAACCCACACGCCACACAGTGTCCGATTGTATTACAATTTGTTCCTAGACATGAAATTAGAAGGAAATGGCCTGTACTTCTTTCTGCCTTATCTCTTATACTTGATTTATACTTGATACCATTTATACTTGATTTGCCATTGACATACTTGATTTGCCATTGACATACATTGACTTGCCATTTATACTTGATACCAAGAACTCAAAAGTCTTTATTCTGATCAACCATACATAATCCTTGGGTGTAGGAGGTCAAGTCACAGCTTTCTTGAAACATCAATATGTCTGTTCTATCTGAGTTTACCAGGAAGATGTTTGTTTTAATAAAAGGACTAATTCCTTTTATTGACTTGCTTTGTACTTATGAAGAATGTGTTTCAGTGCACATACAGCCACACTCATACCATCTAAAATGAAGAAACACCCAGATGCCACATTTGTCATCTCTGTGGGTGGAGGTTGGTGGGTAATTTTGGTTTTTGCAACTGTATAGTCTTTTGATTTGTTTTACAATGAACTGTATGAACTTGTATGACTATTTATTTTAAAAATCTGTGCCTTGTAAGGAATTAATAGACATTGTTTTTGTGTCCTAAAGACTGACCACTGAAGTCCATTGATCAATGCTGATTTAAGAACAGAGTATTTCTGGCCCTTTTTACTATGACCTTGTACACAACTTACTAATTGGTTATTTCTTTGGACACAGAGCCCTTTGAGGATTTATGTTATATATTCTATGGAGGGAATCCCTAAAATTATGTTTGCATCAATCAATACATAATGAATTTTCCTGTAGATTTTGTTAGTATTTCTTATTAAATTGGAGACACATCACCATAAGTTACTGAGCAAATAATGCTATAAAATCTTGACATTTGGGGTCTATGATTGTGAAACCTAACCAACAAGAAAAGACTTTTGACTGTAATGTCAATATTTTTATCATCCTCAAAAGAAACTCTGTAACCTTTTAGCAGCCACTCCACATTCTCCCCCTCCACATTCTCCCCCAGGATTAACAGCCATTGATCTACTTTCTGTATCTATGAATTTGCCTACTCTAGACATTTCATATAAACAGAAGCATGCAACATATGGCCTTTCATTCTCACTTCTTTCATTTAGCATAATGTTTTCAAGGTTCATCTATGTTGAATAATATTCCATTGTATGGGCATACCACATTTTGTTTACTCATTCATCATTTGGTGGACATCTCGGTTGTTTCCACCTTTCTGTTTTGAATATTCCAGTACAAGTTTTTGTATGGACATATGAATGGACATATGGAGAGTTGTATGGATGACTCTCTTGAGTATATTTCTAGGAGTGAAGTAGCTGGGTCATAAATAAATTCGTGTTTAACCTATTGAGTAACTAACAAACTGTTTCCAAAGCACATTTTACCTTCATAATACTAATATAAGGATTCTAATTTTTCCACGTCCTCACTAATATGTGTTACTGTCATTTTTACCATAACCATCCTAGAGGATGTAAGGTATCTTATTGTCAACTTGGTCTGTATTTCCTTACAGTGATGTTGAGAAGCGCTTTTTATGTTCTTTCCTTCACTTTCACCATTTTTATTTTCCACTGAGAAGTGATTAGGACTGGAAATACAGAACTCACTTTCTTACACATATGCTTCCCAAAGAAGAAATCATGTCTTATTTGTGTTTATATTCTCAGTACCAGACATGGTGCTCAACACATAGTAGATGCTAAATAAATGTTTTCTAAATTCACAAGTATATGAGTGATTGAACAAACAAATCATTCTAATCCCCTTTTTTTCTCCTCAGATCCTTCCCAGATTCTCTTTTTTAAAATGTCTCATGAGAAATTTGAAACCTTTGAAGTGAACTCAACAGATGATTCATGGTTTGCATGATGTAAAAGTCAACTAAGAAAAGCTGTGATATTTAAAAAGATAATCCTGTACATTACCAAATCTCACTTAGAAGTGATTTATCTACTTCCCAAGAAGGGACATTTTTCTAAAATAAAGTCTGAGCAAAGTCATTTCTAAGAAATTGGATTCATTTTCTTCTGTTTCTTTAGGGCTTTTTCTGAATAGCAAGCCCTCAATGACCTAGTTTAATAAAAGATCCTCGAAAATGTCATGGTAAAACATACAGTATCATCTGTCATTTCAACCTGGCTAATCTTTATTGAAACAGTAGAAGTTTACTGAGTCAAAAAGTTTCATAAGGTGACTGCACCTTAGGGGAGAAATCCTAAATTGTGAAAAAATAAACAAGGAATTTTAAAAAATAAATTATAAGAATAGTAAAAAGGAAGTTTCATAAGGGCCCATGATCGGAAAAATAATGATTTTGTTTTCTCAGACCCTCCCTTCTTCACAACCCAACAAATAAAGCCATGTTTTGATTGCTTGGTGAGCAGTTGATACACTCAGATGAAGCTGAGTTTGTGCTTCTGAATCAGCTTCTGGTGTGTAGACATGTAAGTGAAGGGAGAGAGGCAAAGAGACATGGGAAGTAAACTGCTACTGTTTTTGTTTGTAAACCACCTTTTTGAGTCAAGGAATTTAAACTAATGAGCTACTAGTAAATGAAAAAAGCCAGTTATGATTGTATTTCCTTTTCTTCTTATTAAAGAGAATCTCTATTATTTTACACTAAACAGTGTTATTGTGATGTGTAGTCTAGTATCATAAGTTTGCCAAATCTTTTTAAAATTAATCACCTATTTTATGACATATACTAAAGGACTTGAAATTTGGATCTTAGTCTCTACTATTAATTTCTAGTGACCATAGGGAGGACCAAATCTCTGAAAACCTGTTTTTCACTTAAAAAATCCTTGATAATCTCCCAGAGAACTTTCAGCTACAGTTTCCTAAATGTATTGCATGGTATCTTTCCAAAGATGTATTGCATGATCATTCCAAAATGGACCAAGACTTCGAGGAAAAAGTTATGAAATAGTCTTATGAAGGCTATCAAAATTCAGATCCCTCAGGGGTCCCAAATCCTGGCCTCCTGAGGTGAGTCATTGGGTCCAACAGCCTTTGATCCATTTCTACCTGCACAGCAAGTGTGATCAACCTGTTTCTTTTTTTTTCTTTCTCTGAAAAATAAAAGTGTTTTATTTATTTTCCATTGTACCATTCTTTATTGAGGTAACATGGTTTACAACACTGTAGATGATTCAGGGATACAGGGCCACACCTCTTCAGGTGTATGTCACCACTCCACACCCACCACAAAAGCACCAGTGATCCTGCACCATAACTCATTGGACCCTCTCCCTGGTATACTCTAGTAGTACTCTAGTAGTACTCAGATTTCTAGGGTGTGTTTTGGTTTAGCTTTGTCTATTGCTTTTTGTATTGTTTCTCTATATTCCACAAATGAGTATACTCATCGCTATTTATATTTGTCTTTATGATTTGTTTAACATGATCCCCTCTGGTTCCATCCATATTGACACAAATGGCAAGATTTCGACTTGTCATATGCCTGAGTGGCATTCCACTGTTCTAGATACTACATCCTTCCACACTCATCTGTCTTTGGGCAGAACACACATATTTCTCAGGCATTCTGAAATCTTAGGCCTCATGTTAACTCCATGTGAGTTAAATATTAGTAAATACAAGATACAGAGGATCAGGGAGAGACCTTTGGAATTTTTTCTTGTTAAATATCTTATTTACCTTTTATATTTAAAACTGAGTTATCACAACACATAAACCCTAAAGCAAAAATGGCATTAAAATTTATAAAATAATTCAGTCTTATTTCCTCCCTCACCTACCTCACTTCCTCTCCTAGATTTGGTGTGTCTTTTACATTAACAAGATGTTGTGTTCTCACATTACTCTTTTCTTCTCCTTCACAGGGTACATCCCCAGTTACTTAGACAAGGACGAGCTATGTGTAGTGTGTGGTGACAAAGCCACTGGGTATCACTACCGCTGCATCACGTGTGAAGGCTGCAAGGTAACTGTCCTGGGCTTAGTGAGCTCAGTCTCAACCCTCCCCCACCCGCCTCAGGATTCCACCGGGATGCAACACAAAATTTAATTTCAAATTAGAACCAAATCTTCACATCATGACCTATGGTCATCCAGGTATCTGCTTGTCCTATTCATTTTTGAGCTGTTCAAAAACTGAATTCATTTTTTTCAAATGAAAAAATAGCTTAATGAAGTTTTGTGAGTGTGATACCTCTTTTTTTACACCGGGAGATAATTGATAAAATTAAGAGAAGTTTATAAAATTTTCATTTTATAGTTAAAACTCTCATTTTGAGTTTTAAAATTATTGGGTAATTTATGTTATCTCCAGAAATAACCACTTCTCCTATTTTGTCTCCAGTGTTTGAGGAGATAGTTCACTCCACCGTGGGCTGTTTGCCACCATTAATCAGATTAATGCTCTCACTATTAAGGGTTCCATTAGGGAACATCTTGGGACTACTTAGATTCAGTTATGTTCTGGATTTATCCACACTGGCTTTCTGCACAGTCTACAGTAAGTAGATAAATTCTGATGATCCATCAGCTAATTTTATGCTCTACAAACCCATCATCACTAGATATTTGAAAAGAATACTCCCATGATCAACAGTCAGTTCACATCCCGAGAGTGAGCCTAAATTTGCCTGTTTATGATCTTCCTAATCATAATTAAGATGAGTTATTTAGCAAATATCTTTTGTTTCAGCAATCTAACTTAGAAAGTAAAGACTACTGTAAAGCTAAATAAAGTTTAACCCAGCGTTGTAGCTGGTGTTCAGCGAATATTTTGTCAGAAGATATTTAAAGGTTTTCTTAGGAAATAAAAATTTTTCTCTTTAAATGTTTTATTTATCTTTTATATTAAACCTTAATATCACAGAATGTAAACTCTAAAACAAAAACAAAAGTTGTATTAAAACTTATAAAACAAATCGGCCTCCCCTCTTCTCCTCTCCTTCCCCTCTTTCAACTCCTCCTTTCCTCCTAACCCTTGCCCTAAACCCCAAAAGTCAACATGTCAGTTTGCTTGCAGATCTCCCTGGTGGGAGATTTTCTATGCAAATAGCTTACTTTTGTGCATGAAATTAGGAAGCACTTAGCACAAGTCTGCTAAGTGTTGAGATGATATACCCTTTAGAAAGAGATCATTTCTACATCTGCCAGACCGGGTTTTTTTTTTGTTTTTTTTTTTTTTTGGTGGGGGGGAATGTGATCTCATGTGTTCTAATTCACTCATACCCCTCTATTCTGGAATTTGGACCCTTGTAGTAAAGACGGTGGGGGGGGGGGGTGAAGGGGAAGAGAAAAAAATTGGACTAATGGTTGCCATTACCTCCGTGAAAATGATGTCTTAAGAAGTTCATTAGAATGAATTACAAATAAATACTGCTGTTTATTAATTGGGAAACTTGCAGACTGAAAGCACAGTTGTGTTGCTTGAAAGTCATAAAACTACATTATTTTAAATGTGTTCTCTCATTCCCAAAGCCCAGTCATTCAAACTGGTCTTTTTTTTTTTTCCTAAATTAGCCCCAATTCATAGACTTCACCTACCTGATTATGCAGCACTGAGATTGTTTCAAATCAACTTCCAATGGAAAATTCTGAGTTCTGAGAGAGACTCTAATGAAAATTCCATTTAATACTTAACTCCCCAAAGTGACTCTCAAGACTGAATGTGGCTTACAGAGGACTTCAGTGCTTATTAGTGATTGACTTAAACAAAGGGAGTATCAAGCCTGTTAACTCATGTCCCTGCCTCATGTATGTTTTCAAGATGATCAAAAATCCCACTGGCCTCTTTCCCCAAGATCACAGGGTATTTTGAGCCTGATTCATGTGAGGTTTACTTAAAGAAATCATGTAGCAGAAAGCTATATTCCTTAGCCTGCATCTTTACAACTGCATCTCAGCTCAGAACCCTATTTCTAGGATGGATACATCCTAAAGTCAGGAAGAAGTCTTCCCAGGGTGGTTATGTAGATCATTTCATGTAAGAAAAGAGCACCATGGAATAAGGTAAAAGAGTTTCTCAAATGAAACAGTTTTTTAGAATTGCCAGAGAGGAAAAGGATTGTCTTTCCTATACTATTTATTCAAACCATTTTTTAAAAATATTTCTACCCCATATATGTAACCTAAGAGGGAGAATCTTTTTGCTCATTTTCCCCTGAGGATAGTGGAAATCTTTTGGAGCTGTTTCCTCTGTTGTGATGTGCTCATTTTTTCCTTATGTATGTAGAAAGAATACTACTACGAAGTAAACCATTTTAAAGAAAGAACCAAAGCTTTTTAACAGTTACCCAAATACTGTAATAGGAGAGTGACTTAACTCTTGTCATGCCGATTAACGCATCCTCTTAAATGTTAAGAAATAGATCCAGATATCAAAATGCAGAGAAACATGTCTGGTGTTGATTTATAAAATCAACCACCACTCACTAATATATCATTAGGGATATATCTATCTTTATTTAGTTCCTTGTGTATCTATTTTGTCAGTTCACTTCTAAAAATATTTTTAAGAAATAGACTATGTTAAATGTTTTCTCTCTAGGTTCACTTCCAGAAGTTAATTTTTGTCACTTTGTTTTACTTAAGTAACATTGCATTATAAGGTGTAAGTTTCATTATAGAACTAAGGCATCCAGAGGTGGGGAGAGGGGTGAGAGCAGGGTGGGGAGAGAGCACAGTAGACTCTGGGGAATTATGGTGCTTGGGTGATGGATGCACTACGGTCCCTACACCTGAGAGTCCAAGACACTAAACAAGAATGTGAACGAATGGTACATCAATAAAAAAAAAAATCAACACATATACACTGTATTAAGTGACCATTTTAAAACGGCCAATTCTATCCTTTACCAAACAATTGTCCCCTTTTTCCTAACTTACTCCCCCCCCTTCCTTCCCCCTTCCCTTCTGGTAACCATTAACTGGCTTTATAGTGTAAAATTCTCACTTTTTAAAATGAAAGAACTTTGCCCCCTGCCTGTGACATATGTGTTCTTACCAGGCCATCTCCTGGTGGCTTCTACCCTCCAGGAAGGGGTAACCCTGGACGGGTGCACTGGCTGAGGTTACCCAGAGCTCATTCCTCACTCTGAGGCATGCCCTGACGTTCTTGCTCTGGCAGGATTTGCCAACCTTGAAGACCCAGGGAAGAACTGCTAACATCTCAAATACCTGTCCCACGTGTGATTTAATGAATCTTTAACAATCTATCAACATCATTCAAACTAGTGGACTTAAGAGTTCAAGGTTGGAAAGAGTTCAAGGTTGGAAACCCCAAATATAATCTGACAGTTTTTCTGTTAGAACTTGAAAAATGGAAATAAGGGATTTGCTCACATTCCCCAAAATCAAACCTATTCTTTTCAGCGATTGCTGTCATTTTTCCATTTTCTGCTTTGCCCAGTATAAAATCCTACTTTTTTGACCTTTTATTTATAGAGAAGGACTCTTTTGTCTAGGTGAAGGATATCAAAGTCAAGGAAAACTAAACAGGATAATTAAAATCTAGGCAGCTGGTACTTCTGTCCCACCGTTTATCTCACAGAGTTGGAGACACCCTTTAAGGTTTAGTAAAGAACCTCCTTCAAAATTTCTTTTGCCTTGCTACTCTACAAAAAAGATAAAAAGAAGGATTTTTTTTTTTGAGCACAGTGAGAGGGAATATTTATGATCTATTCATCTAAATAAGACATACAAATAATAGTTTATTATTGGATGGGATGAAATTGAATTGGCTTCAATTTATATCACATCAGCTGTTGAGAAACAAGATTTGCCAGAAAGAAAGAGAAAAATAGTGAATGGTTTCACGTATAACAGGGGTATAACAGGACTATAAGGACACCAAATAGGAGAGAGACACTCAGTGGATGGGGGTGGGGGTGGGGACGGAGGGTAAGGGCACAAAATGGAGTAGAAAAGAACACAAGGGACCATGGAGATGGATCACAGGTGAATTGGTGGTGGGTTACCCAAGGGGAATATAAAATGTAAAAGTTATAAATAACAATTAAAAAATTAAAAAAAAAAATAAACAAGATTTGGAGTCAAACTCCTGGGTTCTAGGCTGAGTTCTAGCATGTACTTGCCATGTGATTTTGGACAAGTGATTTCACCTGTCTGAGGCTTTAATTTTTCATCCTGTCAGAGAGAGTCCCCACTCTGTCTGGTTGTACAAAACATAAAGTATAGGCATTGCTTCCACAGCACCTTGCCCTTGCCCCTCACGCTGAGTACTCTGCCATTATTAATTTCTACAGCTTAGAAGCACAGTTGGCAAGACTTGAGTATCCTGTCCCCAGAGGTCCTAAATAACACATGCTCAGGAATGTTTTCTAAGGCACCTAAACCTGGAACTCAATGGCACCCTCAGAAACCTATATGAAAGCACACTCCCATGCCTTAAGAAGGAACATATTGAACTTTAGGGTATGTGTATGGATCTGGAGAAAATAAGTGTTATGAACAGAAAAAAATGCAATGAATTCGGGGAAAAATATGATAGAGAACCTGAAATTTTATACTCCCTAAGTACTGCTGCTTGACAGGTTATCTGAGCTGGTCATGGCTCTCTCAAGAGTCAAAACTAAGCATTAAACTAAATCTCTAACAGTAGTTAGTGATTCCAAGTAATTACTAAATGATTTAGTTATTAATTAATAAAGTATCACAAGCATTCAGCTCTGTTATTCTCCAGTAAAGTGTGGTGAATCTCTTTAAAACTTCATTTAGCAGCGTAAGTATGATACCCCATGAAATGAAAGAATTGTCTATAATACTCGGTGTTAAGAAAAAATGAAAGCAAGCATTGGGTTTTCCTGTTGGCCTCTATTCCTTGAATAATTGCCAAAAATATGTTGATTCTATAGTCCTATGACATCTCCTTCAGCTCAGATTTAGAATTCTATATTAGATTCACATTAGACCAATTGTCCTATATTTTTATAGGTAGCACTACCATCCCCTACACAGGTAAGGGCCAAAATAATCCATCATTGGTATGTGAACACAAAATTCTACAGACATTTATTTCCAGGAAATATGAAATTGTTGTCTTGGGCCTTTCTCTTTCATATAGGGTTTCTTTAGAAGAACCATTCAGAAAAATCTCCATCCGTCTTATTCCTGTAAATATGAAGGAAAATGTGTCATAGACAAAGTCACACGAAATCAGTGCCAGGAATGTCGCTTTAAAAAATGCATCTATGTTGGCATGGCAACAGATTGTAAGTAATCTTCTTCTTTTGCTTTATATTCAAGGAATGTTGATTGGGGAAAGGTTTTGTTCAAGGAGATCAACCAGACAGAAAAGAAAGCAGAGGACAGAGGAAAGGCTCCCACTGACCCCTCAGTCCCAGCCATTGCTGGGTCCCATTCCCCTTTCATCAGCTCCTGACTCTCAAGGCATCCAGATGATGGGTGAGGGAAAATCGTTCAATTATCCCTCTCATGTTTGCAAGACTGTTAGCAATACTCTATTTGCAGCGAAGATTACAAATAAGAGGTCTGGTCCATTCGCCTCAAGAGGCTCTAATTTTACACACAGCATTCGTGCGGTGAGAGCCTGGTGGATGAATCCTAATATTTTTCAAAAGCAGAGACAGGAATTCATTCTGTGGGCATTTTTAGAGACGGAGCACTGGCAGAAAACATCGTGTTTAGAAATTTCTGAAGAATGTGAAGTTGAATGCTATTACATGAGTCATTCTGCAGTTGCTTGTTTGTTATATTTTTAGCCATAAAAACATTCCGAGCTGAAGTTGGCCTACCCAGATTTCCCAGTGCCACAGCATATGGTGGTGAGATTAGCCCTCGGGGTCTCTTCTTCTGACACTGTGCAGGGGATTTACACCCATCACTTTAATTAATATAGTAATAAAGTAAGAATGGTGTCATTCTGAATGTTGGGCCCCCTTTTGCAGGCATCAGTGTTAATGATTTCCACTGGCATGGTTTTTTGCACATCAGGGAGGGATTGCAACTCTTAGTTAAAACAGAAAGAAGAAAAAGAAAGGGGAAAAAAGAATGCAATGAGAATTTCCTCGTGGAAGAAGAGATAGGAATCATATGTATGTGTATGAGGTCTCTTAGCTGAAACAGAAAAACCTGGGCAGTGTCCTGGTTTGCCCACTAAAGAAGACAGGATGGGGAATTTTTTAAAAGGATGTTAAATTGGAAAGCCTGGGTTAATCCCCACCTGTGCCTGAGTGTGTTCTTTATCTTTTAAAGATTTTTAGTCCTTTCAACAATATGCCTGATAAGAATAAGTGAAAATGATTGACTTACAACCAGATTCTTGTTACTCTGTATCCCCGTAATGAACTGTTACTATGAATACCCATTTCACTGTCTTACTGAGAAGTTAAAGATATGAGTGTTCTTGAGATGCAAATAACTCAGTATTCATCTACACAGTGGAAATAAATTTTAAGTGGCCCTTATTTGCTTGTGAGATATTATAAGAACTCAGGTTTTATAATCAGAAAAATTGTTGGCGTCCCAGATCTGCTAGCTGTGTGACTGGTAGACTTGCACTCACATTCCCCTTCTGTGAAACACTGGCTCACCTCGAAGGTCATTCTCAGGATTAAATTAGATAATACATATCACCTGGTCAAATGCCAGATACCCCAGCACAGTGGAAGCATTTGGGAAATGGGGTGGTAGGTACAGCCCCTTTCCCCCTCCCCCTTTAACAAGTGAACCAAAACAAGTAGCCAGGGCTTTTCATTTTCCCAACATTTGTCAGTGCTCACATGGCTTGAAGATCCAGTCCAGTTTCTATGATGATTATTTGGTTTGTGGATTAGCTGAGCACTTTTAGTTCTCCCTACTGCTATGTTTGCTTTTTTTTCTTTTCCTACCAGATAACACCTTCATCAAGAAATGGCCCTAGGAAAATGATGTTGCAGGACTAGACTCATGAGTCCTGGGTCCTGGATCTTGTCTTGGCTCTGCCAGGAACTTGCTGTGTGACTTTAGGCAAATCTCATCTTCTCTGGATCAGCATCCTCCTCTGTGAGAGGAAGGAGTTGGACTCAATCATATTTAAGATTCCTTCTAGTTCTAAAATACTCTGACTTCTCAGTATAAAACCTTAGCCTTTCTGTTCCATTGATAGTTATTAAGACTCTGGTAAAATGGTTTGATTTTTGGAAATTAACCACTGAATTTAGATTTCTTATTGCCTGTTCCTAATTCCTTTTTACGTAAATGATAAAAGCCATGGATCTACTTACAGAGCACTGATGATGCAATATTGCTTTGAATACCCTGTGTAAAGGGTATTACTGATCCCATTTATACAGGAAGCAATGGAACCTCAAAGAACCTAAGCAACTTGCTAGAGGTCACACAGCTAGAATGTGGTAGTGTCAGCATTCAAATCTCTAGATTCCAAAGCCTGAACTCTTTAACCACCATGAGTACCTGTGAAACCTAAGAGCGGCCCAGACACAAGGCTGACCCTTAAAGGGCTATCAAAGAGTCAGGGTCCTTTTTCCTCTGAGGAAAGGATCGCTATCCTCCCACTTACTGCTCCAAAACTTTTCTTTAACCTGAAGTTCTTCTTACTAAGAGCCTTTTGGGGAGAGGAGGTAAGGAGCAGAAACCCTGAGTGAAGTCAGATGATTGTCTCAACAGACACATCTTTGAACCTGTGAGATGTAATTTTACTCTCTCTGCTTCATTTTCATATCGGGCCACCTACATGGGGATGCCCAGTCACCCCACCACCCCAGAGCTTGGTGTTGAAAGCTGGCTAGGCACTGGGAGTTGAGTGCTTGGACTCAGGTTGAACAGTGGCGAGTCAATGACAGCTTCCTGCCAAGGGGGATATATCCCCGGGGTTCCACCCAGCAGGACCACAAGCCACCAGTGCATCAGTGGTCCCCATCCCCTGTGGCTCCAGGATGTGGCGTCTGCTGTGTGTCTGGGAGTATATGTGTGTGTTCTCTCACTTTCATCCTCTCCCAGTGGTACTGGATGACAGCAAGCGGCTGGCGAAGAGGAAACTGATCGAGGAGAACCGAGAGAAGAGGCGGCGGGAAGAGCTGCAGAAATCCATCGGGCACAAACCAGAGCCCACAGACGAGGAGTGGGAGCTC
Source organism: Scalopus aquaticus (assembly GCA_004024925.1). Classification (NCBI taxonomy): domain Eukaryota; kingdom Metazoa; phylum Chordata; class Mammalia; order Eulipotyphla; family Talpidae; genus Scalopus; species Scalopus aquaticus. The sequence continues at coordinate 153,903 of PVIJ01001362.1, forward strand.
ATCAAGACCGTCACGGAAGCCCACGTGGCCACCAATGCCCAAGGCAGCCACTGGAAGCAGAAGCGGAAATTCCTGGTAAGGCTCCCTTGCACAGCTGACTATCAGCTGCCTGCCTGGGGGTGTGGGGGGCTAAGGGGAGGTTGGTTTCTGCCTCAATTCATCCAGTCCTCACACCGCCAGGATGCTGATGTTTTTGCCCCATTTTATTAATGGGGAAACTGCAGCTCTGACAGGTCAGGTACCTTGCGGAACTGGGATTTGACTCCATCTCTGTCTGAGAATAAAGGCCACACTTACCACCTACTGCCTGTGAGTCACTGAATTCTGAAGCAGTTTCAAAGGCCACATCTTCTGTTTGATTTTACTGTTAGTAAGTCCAGCCTTGGATCAACTAACTAATTAAATTCTTTAGCTGCTAGCTTTCCCTTTTTGTACCCATTTCCTCCCTTATATGCCCAATTTTGCACCTGCTTAGTCCCCTAAACTTGCTTCAGCATATCCGATTAAGAATAACGCTGACAATGAAGTATCCCTCATCTCAAATGTGTTCTTATGTCAATAGAAGTCACAATGTTTAGCCTGAAAGAAATGATCTAGACTCCATAAATGCAATGGGAATGGAGAACAGGGGTGAGGAGGAGGTATGTAGAGAAAATAGCTCTTTCCATACCCTTAGACTTTCAATGTTTGATGTTTTCATGAAAACTAACAGTTATAAAGGTCCCTCCCATCCTCAGAGACAGTACAGTTAAGCCCTGTGTCTCAGCCAGTTACATATTTACACATACTCCTTGCAGGACGATGACTCCAATGAAGTATTTATGCGCAGAGTAAAAATTTCACTCTTGAGCAGTGAGTTATTCCTATAAAGACATCAAGAATCCTCAGGAGATGATGGGTGCCATGGTGGTAGGTGTGGTGTGGTAACATACATCTGACAAGGTGTGATCTTACACCTCTGAATCATGCACAGCATTGTAAACCAATGTTATCTCAATTTTAAAAAGAATCCTTCACTTAAATACATCTTGGCTACATGGTATCCCTGCCCTGAATAGACTCTACACATTAGGACCCTGTCTCCCGTGTGACCACTGCTCCTTTTTCTTTGTTTGCAACACTGCACACACATATTGTTTCATTTATTTTTATGTGATGATAGCCCACTTTGTTCCGAAAAAGAATTTGAGGCGGTCTATTATGTTAATAATAGTATGGTAATATATCATAAAGGATTAAAAATTATATGTTGTCATAAAAGCTAAAAGTATTCATTTATCTGGAATGGCAAGTAACTTACCCCCCAAAAGGAGCTTCTTCATCATTTTTCACTCTAAAATCAGGACTCAAGTCAGAAACAGAGACGGTGGTTTGCCCTCAGTTTCAAGTTTATATTTGGGTCTGAGAAAATGAGAGTCATGGGCAAAGAAATTTTTGCAAAATCCAGGCAGATTTTCAGAGTAATTCTAAAGCCACTCTTTAAAACTATTGCCAAAATCATTTAAATCATGTAATTTTCTAGTTTTATCCAATCCACTCAAATCTCTGACAGTCCAGAAGTGCCCAGTTTAACCGCCAATTTGTATGTGCTGACAGTGATGATGAGACGTAGATGTGGGCTGAGGGAGAACAAGGAGCATCAGATGCCAAACAAGGATGGGCGCTGAAACACTTGGCTTGGAGCAAACCCAAACCGGCCCCAATATTGCCATTGATGTGGTGTTATTATTCTGCTCTCTTATTTCACTAGAAAGGTAGGACTTTGGATGGATTTCCCACCAAGTATCAAATGTGACCACAGACCAGGGCAGGTCTGCTCTACTTTGCTCCTGGCAGAGCTCTGCCTGATTGCACACATTCTCAATTGGGGTAGCCTCAGTTTGAAAGGGACATGAGCAGAAGGGTCAGGTAGGATGGGTGATTTAGCCATGGATAGTCTGTGTGGGCAAGTCAAAGACAAGTGCAGTCAAGTTGGGAAGATTGTCCCCCAAAATCATTAGAGTTGTATCAGAAGAAAGCAGGGTGGTCTAGTAGTGCGGTGCATGGAGATAGAACCACACAGTCTTGCCTCTTGCTTTTTAATTATGTGATTTGCAGAAAGTCACTTCACCTCTCTCAGGCTCAGTTATCTTTCTGCCTTTGCCAAATAGTATATAATAATGATAGAAGTGCTTGGCTGTCATTAGCATCTATATAATGGTTACTATGTGAATCATCCCTGCCAGCACCATCATCTTGTCCCTGCTTGTCCCAGGAAAAGGGAGAGTCTAGTAATGTCCCAAGGCCAAGGGATTTCTAAGCACCATTTGTCTGGGTCTTCCTGGCCATTCTTGCAAAGGTGAGAGAAGACACCCTACAAACAAGTAGAGAAAGGGAAGTCTCACTGAGCCCCACGCCACGTGCCAGATTTGCAGGTTCAAGACAAGGAGTCCTCAGCTCCAAGGCAGCCACTTGTAAAGAGCTCAGCCAGCAGCATTTCCCATGCACCATAAACAATACAGGTGAAACAAAGCACAAAGCCAGCTATGATGATTGTTTTAACCCCAGGCTCCTCTAGCACTGAGCTGGGGTTGAAGCTCGTACCTGCACATGGCTGCATCTCTTCTCTTGCACTTCTCCCTCTACCCCCACCCCACAACCCCCGAGGAGCCACTCTGCATTTCTAACTGTCCCTCACTCACATCCATGTATCAGAAACCTGTCTGTGGCTCCTAGGGTATCTCTCAAATTCTTCCACTTCGCTCCATCTCTGCTGCCGCCCCTGTAGTCCAGCTCACTCCAGCTCCCACCCAAATCACTGCTGTTGCCTGCCTGTTTCTTCCTTTGGCTCCCTACATGCCTTCTCTGCATAATAATCAATCTCTGCAAGCTGTTCCTCTGTTTAAAAGGCGCCAGACTGCATTTAGAATAAGCCCATCTCCTCTCCGTGGCCCACAAGAACCAACATCCCCAGACCTTTGCCCGCTTTCTATCCTTGATCTCATGCCATCTCTGGGATCTAGGAATACGAGTCTCTTTCTGCCTCAGGAGTTTGAACTGGCTTTTCCCTCTGCTTTAAATGTTCTTCCTCTAGCTCTCTAGAAGTCTGCCTCCTTGACATTCTTCAAGTCATAGCTTTCCCATCACTCCTCCAAGGGATCTTAGCTGCCTCCTCAACTCTAGTCCCATGCTACTATCATGTCACCTCCAGTCTTATCACAAACTGAACTCCTACGAGTGATTCTTATTGTGTATTGTCTACCTTCCCTCACTAAAATGAAAGTTCCTTGAAAATACATTGCTCATTACTGAAACCTCCCTGGAAGAAGGCCTGACCCATTGTTGATGCACAATTAAACTCGGCCCAGAGGCATTCCTCCCCAACCCCTGCCCCAGTCACCGCCCACTCCCCACCCTTGTTTCTGCCCCAGTGATTCCTTCTAGAAGCGGTGACCTCCCCAAAGCCATGGCAGGTGTGCCCTCCTCACACTATACCCCCAAATTTTTTAATATAGGAAAAAACATTTTAAAACACAGTCCGTTTAGTACCTGCATCAAGACACATTTATTCACTCACTCACCCAATAAGCATTCTGTCCTCCACCATTTGGCCCAATGCCTTGTAGACAGTAAATGAAGATATGTGCTAATTGTTCTCCCCTTGAGAGGTTCATGTCTTACTTATATACCCACATAACTTCAATAAAAGGTGATGACAAAATATGCTAAAATGCCAGGAGCAATATACATGAGTGTTCAAATGCAATAGACATCATGTCAAACAGGTCATCCAGGAAGACCGCACAGAGAGAGAATGCAAATGGTGTGGAATGTGGACAGAGGAAAGACAAAAGTGGGCACTTGGGAGAAAGATGAAGTCAGGTGGGAAGGCAGCCCCGAAACAGAAAAAGGCAGATTGAGGAGGAGACTTAATATCAGCCAGTCTGACTCCAAAAGCCCATGAAAGGCAGACAATGAGGAAGACAATCAGAATGAGAGTTTGAAGTACCCCCAAACTAAAGAAATTGGATCTACAGGAGCAAAAAAACCAGCAAATGCACACTGGGGATTCCATAAGCCAGACATCATCAATATGTAAGCTTGGTCCCGTGTAAGTACACTTGGTATGTGCAAGCAAAAGTATGTCAGGGAGCAGATTATAGGGCAAAAAGCTTTATTACAATATCTTATAGATCCAACTGAAGTCAAATACCTGTACTTTATTTTTAACATCTCCCAAATATTTTAGCCAAAGATGTGTCATCCTTATAGGTAAAAATCTTCAGGGAAGTCACAAGCAAGGTTGCATTGCTCAACCTTAATTTTTCATCCTTGATGTGTTAACCTGAGTCACTCACAGAAGATTTTCTAGCATTTACAATCCATTATGACAATAAGCCTTAATAATGTAATAAGAGAATTTTACTTTACGTATGGTTTTATTCTAGCAAATATATTTGCCATTTACTACTCAAAATTTTAAGAGTAAATTTTTTTTTACCATACTGTTTATTTTTCCACAGAAAAGCTTGTAAAGGTGTTACATTTGGAGTTTTGATTTTAATTAAAATTGCCATATTTCATTGTTTAATTTCCTCCCTCTTTCAAACCTTTAGAAATACCACAGGTGGTGATTCAAATACCCCACAGCTTGAAAAGAATTTTTTAAAAATTTTTTTAGTTCCATGAACATGGCATGTAACATCATATAAATTTAAGTGTTATTTGGACCCATTCACATATTGTAATTTGAGTGTCATTGAAGCAATATTTATCACATAATACAGTAGAGTATTACTGTATATGTTCATTATGCTATGCTCTATGTCACAGAGCTCTATGACTAATTTACTAATTGTTACAAATTTGTACCCTTAAAAAAGGTGTTTTGTGTTTAAGGGTACATCCTCTGATAATTATTTTACTATTTTTCACAGGTTTGACTTTTTTAGATTCCACTCACATGTAATATCATACAGTACTAGTCTTTCTCTTGCTTACCACAATACTCAAAGCCCATCATGTCACAAATGACAGATTTCCTCCTTTCTCATCTCTGAATAGTATTCCATTGTAAATATATGCCACATCTTCTGTATCCATTCATCCATTGATGGGCATTTGGTTGGTTTCCATATCTTGGCTATTGTAAATAACACTGTAATGAATTTGGGAGTACAAATATCTTGTCCAAATCATTTCCTTTAGGCATATAACCAGAAGTGGAATTGCTGGATTGTATGGTAGATCTATTTTTAGTATTTTGAGGAACCTCCAACTGTTTTCCTCAGTCACTGTGCTAATTTATATTCCTGCCAATAGTGTATAAAAATTCCCTTCTTGCCCCATCCTCTCCATCACCTGTTATCTTCTGTCCCCTAATGTGAACCATCCGAACAGATACGAGGTGCCAGCACATTGTGGTTTTGGAGTGCATATCCCTGATGATCAGTGATGCTGAGCATCTGTTCATGTGCCTGTGGCTATTCTGATGTTCTCTTCGGAATGAATAGAAATTAACATCAATATTAACCCACTGAAGTTTCAAAGGATGCTGAATACTATTTGAATGCAATCAGATTAGATATGTCTGTGGTCAGTAAGAAGATACTTGTATTCAACCAAGCCAAAACCCTGTTATTACAATTTTTTTCTAAAAAATATGCACCCTGCTGATGTGTGTTTATGTATCTATGTTTGTGTGTGTATAAAACTCTACTTTTTCAGTGTATGCCAACATTCTTTTCAAAAGTTGATCTTTTCGAGTTGATTCTACTTTAATTACAGTGTTGTAAAGTAGACAAGGCAAGTGAGCTGAGATTCATTTTCAAGGTGAGAGGAATTATAGAGACCAGCAAGAAGGCCTGAAGGATATAAAGGGTAGCAGTGTCCAAAGGAGGAACTGATGTACCTTTTCCCCTAATTTAGTCTATGTGAGAACAACAGTGAGACAGAAAAAGAAGGAAGCTATTCATGCAATTATTCCATCAGTTCTGGAAAGCCAGCAGAACAGTAGTCTCACATGGGTTAGCCATGCCAACAGTTGCCCCAAAACATCATCACTGGTATGAAAACATGACAGAAACCAGGTTTCTTTCCTTTCCACTCACTGCCCCCAAAACAAACAATAAAAAGTCAAATAAAATAAACTGAAGAACCTACTGGATAATCCAAGAAAGGTCCATGCTGCCAGAGCTTCTTATGTAATATACTTAAAAATCCTCCCCTAGCTGTAACCACGACTCCTACCACACCCCTGGGGTGGCTGGGGCTGCTCATGTTGATTCTGGTGCCCTGGCAATAAGAGAGTAAAAGAATCATCCTTTGCTTTTCTCTATGCTAAAAATTAGATGTGAACAGTGATGGAGAGATGGGGAAAGAAATGGGTAACTGGGTCACTCTGAGCTAGAGGTGGTCACTGCTAGGCCAGTGGTTCTCCACAGCATCAGCATGCCCTGGGAACTTGTTAGAAATAAAGATTCTCAGGCTCCTCCCCTGATCTCTTGAATCAGACACACAAGGGGTAGAGGCCAGCAAGCAGTTGATTCTGGTGCACAAGGAAGTTGAGGGACCTTGGCATTACAACAAAGCCTACACTGGCAGTGCCCACACCTCTCTGAACTGAGGGATTCAGTCTTTCTTGACTGGTTCACAATATCAGTTCCTCCTGCTGATCTCTGCTCACCCTCCCAAACCTCCTAACCTCTTGGTGCCTTGTCCTGTCTGTTTGAAGGCATAGGTGGCTCTAAACAAAGTGGCCACCACAGGGCAAGACCAAAGTCTCTGATCCCCTTGGTTGCATTCACAGCCCAGCAAGACTACTGGAGAGGTTGCATGGGAGACTTAAGAGGAGCTGAAACTCTCTGTTCCCTGTGGAAAAGCCTCCAAGTGATGAGGAGAGAGTGGGCTCCAGGAAGACTGCCGTCTGGAGTCTGAGCCACCAAGGTCCCTGTCCCGGGCTCAGGGGCTTGGTCTCAACCTCCTTGAGCCCTTGCTTGCTCATCTGCCAATCAGAGATTTTGTGAGAACTACCTCATATTGTGCACGTGAAGGGGCTGGCTGACTTGTAGGCCATCAATAAATGGTGGTTATCACAGTAAGAAAGGGGAGTAGAAAGGACCGCTCCCATCAGGAAGCACTGGTAACAACAGGAATGCACCTGCAGTCACAACATGGAAGTCACTGAATACCAAGCAGAGTTGCTCAGTGGCTCCAGTGGACACTGGGGAGCCTAACTTGAGTCCAGCCACCTGGCAGAGGTGCAGGGAGATGCTTGCTAAAATGCCAGTTCTACCATGAGGTCCTAGGAAGGGACCAGGAATCTGCATTTCTAACAGGTCCCCAGGTGACACCTCTGCTGCCACATCACCCTTTGAGCAGCAAGACCATGAATTGTTCTTGAGCCAGTAACCAGTGCAGGAAGTACCCTGGGACCAAACATGAGTAAATTCCCTGCTGTGTCCTCAGGTTTGCCAAGTTTGCAGAGCTCAGTTTCCTGTAAGCAGCCTGAAGAGCTTCCCCTCAGCCTGAGAGTCCTCCTCCAACTGGAGTCCATAGGGCAGCCAGGAATGTCTTGCCTCTGCTGCTAGGGCAGAAGCAAGAGCAAATCTGCCAGGCTCTGTTTTCCAGGGGTCCCCCATCTCACCCCTCCATCACTGCCCACTCTGTGCCCACCTCCCACACAGACAAACCACAATGTGCAGTGCACTGAAAAATGCCACCCAAAGCCCCTAGAATTCACATTCTCTGGCACAGTGAACCCCCTTGTGTATCCTAATTCTTACTGTTTCCCCTTCCCTCTCTCTTTCTTTCTTTCTTACTCTTTCTGCAGCAACAGCTCTGCAGAGATTTTCACAGAGTGGGGGTACGGGGAGTGTTGAAATGATGATCAAGACATAGATCCTTGTCAGAGAACTAAATAATGTGAAAACCAGAAACCATGGGTTCGGAAGAGACTGTCTGCCATGTAAGGACTATGATGAATAAAGATCCTGTCAGTGTCTTGATTTCAGTCTTTTTTGCTTCTCCTTAGCCAGAAGACATTGGACAAGCACCTATAGTAAACGCCCCAGAAGGTGGAAAGGTCGACTTGGAAGCCTTCAGCCATTTCACAAAAATCATCACACCAGCAATTACCAGAGTGGTGGATTTTGCCAAAAAGTTGCCTATGTTTTGTGAGGTGAGGAAATTGTTTTTCCTTCTGCATTATTTTTCACTATAGTTCCATCAACTTTTAGAAATACTTGGCATTGTTTGTAATTTCAGACTAATAGCTATATGAAAGCAATGTCAGTACAAAATGAAAATACACTGTTTCATCTTTATCTCCCATCTTTACCGCAGTCATCATTCATTAGCTTGTCCACACGAGGTCAATAAAGATCCTAGCCATCCATCTGACCCCATACATCAGAACGTAATGACAAGACTTCCATTCACTCCACACCTGTGATGTCCTATTTATCACGCCCAAGTTCGTCCACATTAAAACATTCCCTTTAACAGACCTGCAGGGTGGTTTTTATTAACGTTGCTTTATGTCTGGAAAAAATTAACATCAAAAAGATGGTGTTGATTTATCCAAACGTGAAGCCATGGTTTGAATCTAAGTCTATATTTTTTTCCATTACATACCCCAGCAAGTTGGCTGTGTGATTACTTCTTAACCTTCAAAACTATGTTAAATGACTTTCCCAGAGCAAGGCTCTTTTTTCTTTGTAATATGTATTTTTTATTAATGAGGTATCATTATTTTATATCCATCTTTGTTTTTCCCCAAAGCTCCTAATATCCCCTTAAATCTTCCCTCTTTTTCCTCTAAGTTCACCCTTTCCTGCCCCATCATCCGATCACCCTGAAGAGTTTACCCACAGGGGCTCACAGGTTTTACTTTGGGGACACTTCACTCCTGACTCAGGAGTTCTGACATGTGGTAGCTGAGAGCACTGGCTCGCAGTCAGCTGCAAGGGCAAGAACCCTAGACTGATTAGTTAGTGTCTTCAAACCCTGGTTATCTCATCTTTATAATGGGTTTCATTATAGTGTCTACCTCTTCGAGCTGCTGGGACATTGAAATGGGATCACAGATGTAACATGTTTGGAGAATGCCTGGGTCATCAGTTGCCCATCCCATTTAGCTGTTAATACAGCTGTTACTTATCCATTAAATTACCCTTCTACCTCTACACTTCGTGTTTGAATCAAGTGGGGTTAATTAGGCTCTCTGGAGAATTTTTCCTTTGAAATATCCCATTAGGTGTCAATCTGTGATCGTTCACACCCCCAAGGGGACTCAGTAAGACACCAAATAAATAGGAGCTGGTAACTGCTGTGAGCTTCTTATGAAAGCTACAAGAGACAAGTGAATCTCGTCTTACCTATCGAGAAGCTGAGTGTCCTGGCCTGTAATGATTCCGTCCTGCTTTACCTTCCAGTTCATGTATGTCTTTGAGTTTGTAATCATGGAAGCCCAGCTGGAGTCAGAAGCACCTCAGACACTGATGGGGAACCCTCTTGTTTCAATGTGAAGGCTACTTCTGAGTCTCCACACACGCCATCCCCAGAGGACAGACAGTGGGCTTCAGGGTGAAGGTTTCTGACACCTCGCTGACCTCAGACCTAGCTGAGGGTGTACGCCTCCCTGTTACCCCTGGCTGGGGTGGAGGCCAGGGTACAAGATGGGCTGCCAGCAGCTCTGCCATGGGAAGCACTCATTTCCCTCCCCTCAAGGAGACAGCGAGTCCTAGAAGATGAATTTTGATATGATTGTATTTGTTGTAGATATTTTCATACTTCTGACCATCTATTTTTTTTAATTTAACATGTATTAGAGTTTTGGAAGGTATTATAAAAATAATACATATTTAATAAATGATTCACTATCATAAATGATAACACTACCAAGAGATAAACTGCTAATGTTTTAGTACCTATTTTAGTCTTTTTGCAAAATATGTGTGTATTCATGTTAGTGCATACACACATATATGAAATTTGAAATATAGTAACATCATTTATGCCATCATGTACTTTCTATTTATGAAAATACATTTTACAAACTTCTTATTAAAGAGTAACGAGGACATGTCATAAGGGTGAGTTCCATGTATTTTCAATCTTAACACACCCACTAATCAACACCCAGATAGAATCAAAATCGATCAGCACGTCATTGTACCTGACTTTTTACACTCAACTATTTAGAACATACCATTTAACTAATCTTTCACAACTTTTCCTGAACACTTAGAATTCCAATGTATATCTACCATAATTTAGATCTTTTACTGACTCTTGAGTTAATTTCTAATTTTTCTCTAATATAAATATTCCACAGTGAACACTGCAGTGCCTGTGCCCTGCTCACAACACTGATTCTTTCCTAAGGACAAATCCTGAAAGTGAATTTGTCCACTTTCAGTATGTGTTGCCCTACAGAAGAGGTGTGCCCGCTCACATCTGTGTGGGCTGCTGTTTCCTCTCACCCTTGCTGTTAGTTGAGTTCTTTTTCTAGACCTCTCTTGATCCATATTCTCTCTCTCTCTCTCTCTCTCTCTCTCTCTCTCTCTCTCTCTCTCTCTCTCTCTCTCTCTCTCTCTTTCTCTTTCTCTCTCAGCTGTGTCCCTTGTCCCCCCCCCCATCCATGGTATCTGAAAAGGAGCTCTATTGAATCTACTACCCTTACAACTTGAGCTAGCCTATCAATCATTCTGAATACATAACAGAAAAGAAAGGTTTTTTCAAATCTTTTTGCAAAACCTTAGGTTTACAAAGGTTTCCAAGCCTTGGTACAACCATCACTAAGAGATCTTTCAGTTAGAGATAGGGCAAAACCAGATCCACCACCAGTAACAAACACACTCTGGGCTTATGTCTGTGACAAGGGTCATGGGTCCACAAGAATTTTTCAAGCATAGGCTGTAGCAAGAGTCCTTATCCAAGTTTAAGCTTGCTCCAAAGTCATGATTTCATCTCTCTTTCACCCCTGATATTTTGTTGTCTCCAAACACACACACACACACACAGAGAGAAAGAGACAGACAAACAGGCAGACAGCAGAGATGCTTGTTTCCAGTTCTTTGGCCTGCTGGAGACCTTCAACTTTTCATGCTCTCTTTGGAACCCCAAAGAGGGAAATGTACTCTGTAGGTCACTGAGCTATGTATGCAGAAGGCTGAGACCCCAGGTGATCAGAGATTTCTTGCTGGAAGCAGTTTTTGCATCTGCTGTTTGAATTGTGCTCACGGTACAATTTCTGCTATGATCCCTGTCAACCCAAAACCCCACATTGGTGGACACCCTGGCCTTTGCAAAACTGAGAATCACTGCTGGCAGAGCTGCCAGAAATATACATACAAAGCATGTCTTGAATGTAGGGAACTGTTGTCTTTGCCAGTCAACCTGAGTGACACTCTCCTGAGGAGACAAGAAGAGTCTGTGGGTGGATCCCCACGTCTCTGCCTGTCATGTCCATCACGGAGCATTCTCACAATGAAAGTATTTTGGCAGGTGACTAAGAGACTATTTGCTCACATGTTGAAACAGCCTCACTAGGATACTATAAATTCCTCTCAAAGGAAGACATCTGGCCTAGTTTTGAAGCCGTTGGTGATGCATGACAAATGTTTACTCAGCTTTTATTTCAATTTGAACTAATGAACAGTAAATTTTTAAAAGAAAACTTCTAATTCTTCTATAATCAGACCCTGCCCAAGTTTGCATACTGTAACAGATGCTTCTTTTAAATAAATGGTTTGATCTAATTAATAATTTCTCATTGCTGTTCTGTGCCAGAGAGAGGTAACCCACCAGCCACAGGGTATGACCTAGCAAATGAGAATACAGAAACTCAGAGGGTGGGGCAGCAATGAACTTTTAACAAACCTTTGAGAGGCCCTGAGGTATCAGCGCCCTAGGCATCAAAGCAGCCCCCACCCACTCCCGCCAGTTCTCCATCTTACCTGAGGGAAGATCTATCCAAACTTGGGTTTGCTATTTTCTGCCTTGCTCTTGGGCCAGGAATCCAAGGACGTATTTGAAGAGTAGAGACACTAAACAAAAGCACATCAGTGTCATTATTTTTTTAATGAACCCAAGGTGAAAATTCACTCATATAGCTTCTAGAACCAAATTTGAGATGAATTTTACTCTGTAGAAGAAGTCAAGTAATTCGAAATTAAATGGTATGGTTGCTAGGCTGGGCTAGTAAAAATGTACAATACCCATTATTTTAAATGTAATTCATTAGAATTGCTTACAGTTTTATATAATAACCTAGACTAAACTAGTCCAGTGCTGCCAGTGTTTCCCAAAAAGAATCTATCTGCTTTGATGAAGAGATAGAAATTATGTGTAAATTCCATATGCATTGTTGATGGAAACTTAGTCATATCCCAAGTACTTCAAAAGAGTGTGTTTTTTCATCTCTTGGCTCTAACACTCCCCAAACGTTCATGTAACACACACTTCCACTCCCATCCCACCCCCAGCATTTTACTTAACCTCTCAATTCTGGATTCCCACATCTGTAAATAAAAATGTAGTTAGAATACTTACCGCATAGTATTGCTGTGAAGAATAAATAAGGCAACATATGTGAATCTTAACACAATGCCCAATTCATCAAAAATAGCCATTAACTAATAATAATCTTTCAAATGATTTTGCTAATGGCATTTATTTAAACATTCTCCTCCTTCAGGGAAAAAAACTCATATTTTTTATTATTTTGCTTAGCCAAAGTCTTTATTTTTTAAGTATGCTTAATGTTATCACATTATCATAAATCCTAGTTAACAGGGCAACCAAATGAGCTAAAAATGGGATTGCAAACCTGGCAGAAAGATCCAGGGTGTGAAGTAATTCTGGTGCCTGAGGTACTTAGAACAAAACTCTAGCACCCAGGAGGTCTGAACACCATTCTCACCTTTGCCCCTAACTCCCTGGATGGCCTTGGGCACAGTCTTTACATCTCTGAGTCTCCTGGGTCACATCCATAGCAACCTTCTAATTCTGTGCCTTTTTAAGAGACTCAAAGAACAAATTTGCTTTAAAAAACAAAGAGAAGCACAGTTGCCAGCTAAATGGTAGAAATAGAGAAATAGAGCAACAAGACAAAAATGACTGACATTTGTCTGTTTGTTCTTTGCTGACGTGGGCTGGTCCTTTTCAGCTGCCATGTGAAGACCAGATAATCCTCCTCAAAGGCTGCTGCATGGAGATCATGTCCCTTCGTGCCGCGGTGCGCTATGACCCAGAAAGTGAAACTTTAACCCTGAATGGGGAAATGGCAGTGACACGGGGCCAGCTGAAAAACGGGGGTCTTGGGGTCGTGTCAGACGCCATCTTTGACCTGGGCATGTCTCTGTCTTCTTTCAACCTCGATGACACTGAAGTAGCTCTCCTTCAGGCTGTCCTGCTGATGTCCTCTGGTGAGTATGCCCAGACAGGGCCTCCAATTAGCCTTTGCTTATCTGGTTAATTCAAATCACTTGATAAGTTTTCAAACCCCCTTTAACATCAGAATCACAGCTCGGTCTCCTTCAGTGCACAATTGGGGGTTTACTGATGGAGTGGGGATCTGAAGGCAGGTGTCAGGTCCCAGGGTGGTGAGATGGTAGGAAGAAATCAAAAGAGCCATCTTTGAGGAGATGTTCCATCTTCAACAGACACTACTCAGCCTGCCACGTGGTAGCTCGCCAACCCAGCCTCCTCCTGGTTTTATGTATACAGTATTTGGATAAGAGTGTCCACCCATTCTGTGTGAAGTTCTATGAGGAAACTAGAAGTGAGAGCTAGCACTTGTCTCTGGGCTAGCTTAAGTTCAGTTATTTATTGCTAAATAGCACAACTCCCCAACCCAAAACTTGGGGACTTAAAATACCCAAGGTGGCTGGGGTTGGAACTGAGACATCAAACACAGCTGCAGGAAACTCTCCATGCAGCCTTCTCTCTGAGAGAGGAGTTGCTCTTCTTACATGGCTGTTGTATTCTAGGAGGAAATACTCCAAGAACACAAAAGCAAAAGTTGCAGCTGTCCAGTTTTAAGTTGTATAGCATCAAGTCTACCACATTTTATTGGTCCAAACAAGTCTAAGTACAGCCCAGATTCAAGAGTCCACTTCAACATGGGTGGAATGGCATATTTAACCCACCATCGCTCATTATCCAGACTGCTTACGTTCATTGTTGAAGAATAAATAATAATGCTGACACTGTTTTCTTTAGGGCTCATGTCATAATAAATAAATGCAAACACACCAAGCTGGGGTACAGGCCAGAGGCGTGGGGCGGCAAGAGGGTTCACCAGAGACAGAGCAGGGAGCAGAACAGGCAGATCAGAAATACACTGCTGAGGGGAGCAGCGGGTGAGGCAGGAGAGGTCTGCCGCACCATGTGGGATTCTCCCCAGCTGGGTGTCGAACTCACATCGCGAGCTTCCGACAGCTCCACAGTGCAGCGCTCAACCTCTGCACCACCAGGGAGGCCCAAACACACCACATTCTTGATGAAAAGCTAGTCTTTAACTAGAAGGTGCTTTCAGAATCATCTCTGCATTTTCAGAAGACCCCATATTTAGCTGCAGTTCAACACACATCACGCTGCACCACAGCCATCTGCTAACTTGCCCATCATTCCCATTGTGGGGGTGACGCCAATATGTAACTATCACTTGTCAAATGTGAAGAGCCCTGTAATATTTCCTTGTTTCTGACAGCATTTATTGAAATGTCCAGAGCACAGGGTGGAAAAGTTTAAAAAGGACATTGAGTCTGCCTTGTGGCCATCAGGCAGTGACAGCCTCAGCAGGATTAGAGAACTGGGAGACTCATCCAGCCAGGTGTTTGATGGAATTTGTGTATCACTCACTCACTTTTGCTGCTAAGCCCCATAGTTTTGTTTGGCGTTTCAGTTCCACAATCTCTTGGCCTTTTCTTCAAAACCTTTCCCACAAGCTGCTACTACTCTGTTCCTTGGCCCTGCACAGATAAGCAGAGAGAAGCTTTGTGTTTTGGAGTTAAAAGCAGTTTAGTTCAACTTGAACCACCTGTCTCCTTTCTGTCACTTATGTGGCCACCTTGTCTTTATCTCTCATCCAAGAACAGAATTTTGATGCCACACAAGGTTATTTTCCTCCTTTGAAAGAACACATCCAAAATAATTTATGTTGATTTTCTATTTGGGTCAAAAGTTAAGAGACCCTGTGGCCAATTCTTCTGATGCACTCAAAGAGGGAAGACAGAGGACATGAGCAGATCCACAGACAACCACAACCCCTGAGAAGGAAAGCACACAGAAGAAGCACACCAACTGTAACTTGAGCTGAGTAGGGGATTTCCTATATTTGATTTATACTCAGAGGGATGAATTGAGACCTTCGCCCTGATCCTTCCTTTCAGATCAAGCAGAACCCTCTTTCAATTTTTATCAGTACAGATACTTTAATAACTGGACACTTGACAGCACCCCTACCTGTGGTGTTCAAGGGTCAACTGTCTATATATATTTTTCTTTTTTTTAAGTAAAAAAATAAATGGGGTAAATGACTATCAATGGTTGGTCCATTAAAGATAAGTCATTGACATTTTAAAAATAAAAAGCTAGAAGCTGGAACTGTGAATTCACTTTTTCAGAACCACCAAAGAAAATCCAGGAGAACTGGGCAAAGGGGTGATCATGCTTCCTGGAGCAATATTAGGAATTCATCCAAGTTTATAAATTAGTTTTGTAACCCAAATGCTGGCAGCCTGGAGGTTCCACAGTCATGCGGCCTTCTTAAGACATCCCATCACTGTCATCACAACTGCCTTGACGCGCTCCCACACAGGTGGGAGGATCAGTGCTCCTCCCAAGTCTTGGGAAGTTTTCTCAGACTTTACATGGTCCTCGTCTCTTGCTCTGTCCCACTGTGACTCCTCTGCGCAGGGTGACTCCAGTATGGTTCACATCCTTTTCACTTTTCATTTTAATTCTCCAAAGCACCACTAATACAAGGTTGCTACACGTAACAATTTTATTAAGTGCACAAGAGAAGGGAAGGAGTGGTTCACAACAGCCTGACAAACAATAAAACGGGATATTCAGCTTCTTTGCGTTCATGGGAATTTCTTAATTGTGCGATGGTGCTCCTTCGGCATCCGCACCTCCTGAAAGGTTCCCAGTCTCTCCTCACATCTCCCTGCTCTGTCATGTCCTTGTTTGTCTTCCCCTCTCTCCCACGAGTCAGCAGAAACTCAAAATCCTTCATCTCATTCTGCAGTATTCCAACTCTCCAGTGAGGCTCCTCCTCCTGTACCCTAGGAGAGTAGTGTCAACAGTCACACCCAAAGAGGTGATTATCTAAACCAGAGATATTCATCTGAACAAAGCAATGACTCCCTTCATATGAGTAATGTCACTCCCTGGCATCTTGGTCCCCGATGCCCCAGAGGTCATGTTGCATGCATGCTCCTTCCTGGAGTTTAAAAGGTCCCACATCTGCCCACTTCCTGGTCAAGGGCTTGAATCAGACAAGGCAAGCCTTTTCCTTTCCACCTCTATATTAACATCCATCCTTTTTCTTCCCCTTAGACCGCCCAGGACTCGCCTGTGTTGAGAGAATAGAGAAATACCAAGATAGTTTCCTGCTGGCCTTTGAACACTATATCAATTACCGAAAACATCATGTGACACACTTTTGGCCAAAACTCCTGATGAAGGTGACAGACCTGAGGATGATCGGAGCCTGCCATGCCAGCCGCTTCCTGCACATGAAGGTGGAATGCCCCACGGAACTCTTCCCCCCATTGTTCTTGGAAGTGTTCGAAGATTAGACAGACTGAATTCATTCCCATAATTCCTATAGCACTGTTGGGTGTCATTTCATTCCATTGCCTAGCTCTCTTTTGTTTGTTTGTTCTTTTGTTTCTTTGTGTTGGGAGGGATTGTTCAGGGGTACAGGGAGGTAGTCCCTGGCATAGACATGGATGAAACCGCCCCTTGAATTCGGGTACTTGTAACTATTGTATTTTGTTCTCCCGTCCTTTGATGTGAATACTTTGAAGGTTTTACAGTGGTGGAGGTGGGGTGGGGACAATCATTAATTCACCAGCACCAAGTCATCACCAGCTCCCATCTGTCCCGGGTCAGAGACTCAAGCAAGCAAAATGGCACACCAGAAGACTAAAGAAGCCTTAATACTGAGATAATATGGTCATCTTGACCCAATTCTGAGGTATGCAGAGCTAAATGTGGCTCTCAGCTTTCTAGGGAAAGTTCTGAATGAATTTCTACCTACCCATTCAAAAGCATGCTGTTTTCACATTCTTCATTCTCACCCAGGAGCATAACTTGGAATGTACAGAAATATTTATTCCTGAAAAAGATGTCCTTTCACTGTAATTTTCATAACCCTATGATTTAATTCAAATTACACAAGGGTGTGACTCAAGGATAGGCAGGTATTTGAGTGAGGCCAAAAAGGAAAACCATTCTCTTCTGCAAGCCCAAAGAAATTAGAAATCTTCACCAATGTCAATGATGCAAGTTTCCCAAAATTCATATAGTATTACCTCATCGTAGGAAGTCTTCTTCACAACTTTGACTCAGAAAATTTCCACAGAAATCAAACCCACTATAGAGTATTGTCACTTTTCCACAACATCAGATCTACCGCCTCCCAAACTCCTGAAGTTATATGTCCTAATGACATCTTTGCTGAGCTGACTGCGCAATTCCCTGAGGTCCAAATCTTCTGAGAGAGAGAAAAAGGCAGATTTTGGGTCTTGTTCTGGAGGAGTGATGAGTGCAATTGCATTCTGAGCTGAAGGAAATGCAGTGTTCCAAGAGTCCCCTTCAAGAATAGATGTTTTGAGGATGCTTCCTTCTCCTCATGGATCCTCAAACTCTCTGCTCTCCTGGAAAACGTTTCTTCGTCCCCCTTTCCCATGGACTCTGAGGCTTGACTAAGCTAAGTCTGGTCTGTCATTGACCCTTTCTGTTCCTCTTATGGCTTTGCCCCAACAGATATGCAACAGAAGACTGGCAGACCGTGAGCACAACCCTTCCCTCTCCTTTCCAGCCCAGCCTCCCCATGACAAATGCTGGAGTCACTTGTGCCCAGAAAACAAATGGTAACTCCTCATCACTTCAGCATCAGAAAATGGGCAAAGAATGTACCCATGCAATTGAATGTATCTTGTTCTTCACTGGCATAGTACACATGAGCTATCCCATTGCCTGCCTTTTACTGCCTTATCCTGGAAATATTGGGGGAAAATAAGCCATATCGGTGGGATTGACCTGAAAGCAAAGGAATGAAATTCACTGTGAAAACCAAGTGGACTAAATTTTTTAAGTTTGGTGGAGCCTAACAGACCCCGACATCAGGGTACCTGAATCTTAGTTTGTGCTCTGTCAACTGATAGATATATGACCTTGGATCTTGGTTTTCTCATCTAGTGAATAAGTAATGAAATCTGAAACCCATCCAACCTTTAATATTGTATGAATTTCACAGGAAAGAATCTGGTTCTTTTGACGGTTTCTTTCATGTTCAAATTTCTAGTTGTATTAGATAATTATAGCCTTCTTAGTAGGCAAGGAAAGACTGTTTGGTTCAAAATAAGAATTTAGTCAGCTGTTTAGAGGAAGACAGGATGGCCTTGGAAAAAGGAGAGGAACTGTTTTGAGAACCTCAAGTGTGACAGGAAATAACCTATGAGTAAAATCACATGTTTGATGCTCTGAAGTAACTGTACTGACTTCTGGGAAGAAGGAAACATCATCACTGTGGAACTTGCCAGCCAGAGAAAAGAAGTAGGTGAAGAGAGGAAAATTATAAGCATAAAGTTCATGAACCTATTACCTGCTTTGACTTTATCTGCAAACAGATTTGGTTTTTCTGTTTTTTGGTTTTGTTCTCTGGACAGTCTCTGCTACTCCTTGCTTTGTCAACCTCTCAACTCCCTTTATTGAGTCTCCTTAGAGACTTCTCTGAAACAAAAAGCTTAATACCACCAGTGCTCCAGAGTAATTCTGAGAAGCTTTGCGGTGTGGGGTAAATTTTTCTCAGAATAGAATGAGGGAAGACAATGGGCAGGGTACAGGAAGGGTTCGGAGACACCTGGCACACTAGGCCTTCCCAGGAAAGTTTCCTCAATTTATTTAGTAGCAATTCCCAGCATATCAGACATCCCCAGATTCCAATGTATGTACACAGTAAAGCTGATGAAGAATGCTTTGGGGATTAACTGCTGGGCATTGGCCGAATGGTACAGTATATCTCCAGCAATCCAACCAACTCCAAGTAAATTTCTGTTTGATCCTTGATTTCTTAAAGGATTACCTTAAACAGGCAAACCAATGACCTGAAAGGAAGGCTGACTATATAGAGGAAAACAAGCCTTAAATTACATCAGGTTGAAAGGAAAGGCTCTAAGAACTCAATGGATCATGAACCTAGTGGTCAAAGCGACCAACTCATTCCTTTGTAACTAACTGAGGTACTTAGTACATCTCAAGACTCCATCTCATAAAACTCATGAGGAGGAATTTGCTCTGGATTTTTTTAAACATTTTTTTTCTTACATTGTCCGGACTTTCAAATCAAGTGTGGACCTGACTGAAAGCCCCCACGGTGGGCGGGGGGGGTCACATCCCAGTAGAGGAGACTACAACCTTCCAACTGGGATTCTATTTATATATGACTTAACTTTTAGGGATGAGTGTGTGTGTGTGTGTGTGTGTGTGTGTGTGTGTGTGTGTGTTCGTAACCCTCAAGTGTACTTTGCTCTTCAATATAGATGTGCAGTATTTCCAGAAATAGTGAAAAAAAGTAAGATCCTTTCTTCTTTATGAATCTGCTCAAAACACCACGTGCTGCCTCAGAGCTTTCTCTAGTCACACGAGCCTCGGTCCTCAATGATGCGCTTGTTGTGTTGATGCCTCAGCCCAGTGAAACCCCAACCTGTGCCCCAGTGACACCTCTTCCATCGCAGCGCGGTCAGCAGGGTGGACCGCCAGGCCCGGCTCTGCTCCAACAAGGTCATTCCCGTTGCTCTTCCATGAACAGGTGTGCAAGCCTTGGCCCCTCCTCAACACCAAACCCCACCCCACACACACAGACTCAGCCTCCACGGAACTGCTGAGCGCCCTCAGCGCATGTCATTCATTGTCAGTGATACATTCTTATTCTATGGAACTCTAACCTATTCGTGTCATATTGACCTTTTGCTGCATGAGTAATAAATTATAAATCAGTCTTACAGTTTTTGAAATGTAGCCAGCATTTATAAGGCTAAACCTTTTTCATAAACTGAATTTAAGTGAATAACCAAGCCACAGTTCTCTTCAGAAGGAGAGTGCTTAAAGACCTTGGATTCTCTTTGCCCTTTCCAAAGGCTATGGCATCAGGTTCTAAAATAAGCTCATAATTTTTCCTGTTATTTTAATAATATGGAAATACTACCCTAGTGTTTCTTTTGATAGTGATAGACTATAATCCATATTTAAATTTTATAGAGAAAAAATTTTATTGTACTGTGATGTAGATATTTATTATCCAGGTAAGGATTTGCCCGGTGTGTATTTTTTACAATTGAGACATTTTACTTTAATCTTTAAAAAAAAAAATTTAAAAACACACACACACAAAAACCCCCACAAACTAGGGGGAAAAAAGGTTTGGCCTTATCACAGAATTTTTACTGTGCTGTATAAATGTTTGCAAATGCAAAAAGTGTGCATTTCTGGTGTGTCTCCACATTAATGCCGCCTTCAAGAGCAATATCATGCAGGTAACACGCTGTTTGTGGCTTTCTGTTGCACAGTTAAAGCTGACCCACTTTATGCACAAGACAATCAAATACAAATCTGTCCTTCTCAGGATGCAGATAATACTCATGTAAATTATGGAGCACAATGCAAGACAAAAGGAGACTTTATTTAATTACACATGTATTGTTGATATAGAAGATATCAGAGCATGAATAAGCTGACATTATGCCACTTCTTTCTTTTGGTTCTTCTTAATTAACTTGGTATTTTTCATTTAATTTTTAGAGCCAGATTAATTCTCCATGCTTTCTTCAGAGAAAACACTAACCCCACCACCACCACCACACACACACAATGTTTTCATGCCCTGAGAATCAGAAAAAATACTCGGTAGGAAATGATTTACAGTCATTGGAAGATTTGTGTTTTGCAAACAGTGTTAAGTGATATTGCTAGATTGGTAATATTTTTTTCAGCCTAAAACTGTTGAAATCTGTGATAAATCTGTTTTAAACTATCCAAAAAGGAAATTTGTATATTTGGGAAAAATGGATTTTTACATAGCTTTTGTATGCAGATATTAAATTGTAATTATGAATATAGTGGGCGTAGATAAACTCATAAGCTTCAATTCTAAAAAAGAAAAATGAAAAAAAGAAAAAGCTTATAACAAATATAATTTCCTGACTCTTTCTTTAAATATTATTTCCTAAATAGATATAGGATTATCTGCTCTTCTCACCTTACCTGCTTCCAAGGGGAGGAAAACAGGGTGGAAGGGCATTTGTTTTGTAAACATCTACTAGAATAAGCAAACTTATTTGGGTGGAGTGGAAGAGAGAGGAGGAGTAGGGACATTAAAGACTGATGGGAGGGGAGGGATTACTACTTTGGAAGGCCTCAGAGTGATGATAGAAGGAAGAATTAAGTTTTTATAGCTCAAGAACTATATTCATCTTTTCTCAAAATGTGCCAGAATATTATTCGTGGAATTACATTTACATCAGGAATCAACATATACCTTGGTCCTTGTTGTCCTGAACATGTTAGGATTCTGTGATAAATGACAAAAAGCTAAGTCAGACTGACTTAAGCATAAAGGGAATTTATTGATTGTACTATCTGGAAGGTTCAGAAGTATGATAGCTTCAGGCATGGTACGATCTGGCTGTTCACTCAGGAAACACCTCTTTTCATTTCTCTATGTTGTGTAGAGATTTTATTCATGTAAACTTCATGATTACCTAGACTTTTACCTTCTAGAAGCTCCCAGGAGCTCCAAGATTAGCTTTATAACTCTAAACTAGTAGAAAGAAAATATCTTTTCCCCAGCAGTACTGGTAGAAGTCCTGAGCTTCATCCTATTTGGCCCAAATTTAATCACATACGTGCCCATTCCTATGCCAATCGCTGTGCTGAGGAGGGCAGATATGCTAATTACCTTAATCCTCTGAAATCCTGTTATTGGGTTGGAGAAAAGACACATTATTATCCCCATCTAAACTACAGACTGAGAGTTGAGAGAGGAATCTCAGCTGGATTTGCCAGGACATGAAACAAATAAGCCCTTCGCAAAAGAAGTATCTGATTATGTCCTACCTGGATCTTACCACCAGCTGTGATGGAGCAAATATTCATTATTTCTTTGAGCTAGATCAGTTCACAGTGCCATTTCCTGAGTCTTCCCATTCTCTATTCAAAGGATTATGTATAACTTTCATATTTTCCTCTCTTCTATCTTATGGACCGCTCACCTCCATCCTAATAAACACATTTCTCTGCCCCAAGAAATTATTCCTTTTCTTTTGGAGAATTTTCTGTATGTATATTCCAACAAGATACACTTCTTTTTTTTTTTAAGATTTATTTATGCATACAAGCTGGGGTACAGGCCAGAGGCATGGGGCAGCGAGAGGGTTCACCAGAGACAGAGCGGGGAGCAGCACAGGCAGATCGTCAGAAATACACTACTGAGGGGAGCAGCGGGTGAGGCAGGAGAGGTCTGCTGTGCCATGTAGGAATCTCCCCGGCCGGGTGTCGAACTTGCGTCACCGCTGCCGACAGCGCCACAGCGCAGCGCTTAACCACTGCGCCACCAGGGAGGCCCAAGATACACTTCTTAACCCTGCTACATAAAGCTGACCCAAAACTAAAGTAATGACTCGTGTTATGCAGCTGATGTCCTATCACAAACCTGGACAATTCTAACTGAGAAGGAAGGACTAAAGGACAAATGCATTCTTATCACAAGGTGACAGCCCATCCTGATGTCATATTTGTCTACTCAGGGTGCTGTAGCTTTGTAAGTAAGAGGGATTGTCATTAAATTCACGTGCCTAAGTTCTGACACATTAAATGTGTTCAAAGCAAGACCTAGTAGAACTATTAAAATGTAGAGTATTACAGATATCCTTTGAGTATGTTTCTCTGAGGATCCACAGACTGCTTGACAAAAATGTTCCATGTTACATTCTAGAATAAGAGAATACATTTACACCATGTACTGCTGAAATCATAAATGAAGTCTGTAGTGGTAAACTGGTATTGCCTGAGTGTTACATTAAAATGAAAAGAGAGCTGTTTTAACCTAGATTCCCCAGAAGGCAGAGCTTATGTGCTATAGCTTTATTAGGGATAGTAACTCCTGAGGAAATGGGTGGAGGAGAAAGAGAATGAGGCAGAGAAGGAAAGAGAGTAAGTACAAGGGTACATTGCTAAGCTGGCCACACTGAGCTCCACTGAGTACTTAATCACATAAAACCACCTTCCAAGGAGTCAGATAAATTACTGAATCTCAAGATCGTTCATATGGGCATGGGGAAATAAGAGTTTACCTACTATATCTCTTTAAGGAGAGCTGACATGTTCTGAATAATGGAAGAAGAAATTATAGCAATGGCGGGTGGGTGGGCAGAGGAATGGGGAGAAGAAAACAAAATAACAGAAGCCCTTGAGTTCCAAAATATGACACCATAATGTAACTTCTTCAATTTTAGATAATCAACTTAAAATTGGTAAGTGTACAGTGCAAGTGAATTTATTGCAGAAACAAATGAAAATGGGTGCTCAGCTATAGTGTGGATATGGAAAAGAAGAACCCCCAAGCAAAAGGGATCTTCATAATTATCCCAGAAATCTTCCAAGTTCCCCTAATTCAGAGTGCTTATGACCCAGAACCCAATCCATTTCCTATAGGGATCGATTCAAGGAATTAGGAACATTTGTCTTGTAAAAGACTTAGATGGCATTCTAGCTCACACCTAAGATAGTGCAGGTGGAACAGGAAATCGATTTGTTCTGTGATACTTCCAAAGAGCATAGCCAAGATTAAAGAATGGAAATTACTCAGAAGTCATTATCAGTTCAAAATAAAGAAGAGTGATGTCAGTTAAATTGCCTACAACTAGATATAGAGAGTTCCCCATCACTTATTGCATTCATACTAGTACTAAGCGCTCATCTGACAAGGAAGTAGTAAGAAGAATAGAAGTTACAAAATAAATGATCTCTCAGATCTGGCCCTGCCTGAGGTCACATCATGACCATGTCCTTGGAGTATTCCGTACAATCACTCAGATTTTAGGCTGTCCCTAACACTCTATTTTAGAATCTCTGCAAGGAAACATGTGAGATAAACCTCAGTTAGATGTGACTTCTGGTGCCACCTTACTCTGAATGTATAATCATTCCCTGCAAACGCAGATGAGCCAGTAATATAAAGTCTACCATCTGTCTCTCCATGTTTTTTTCAACAATCTTCCCACTAGCTTCTGAGAAAACCTTCTCTGTGCAGCCATGAATCAAACAGACTGATTTGAAGCCATTACCAGAAAGAATGATGTGCCAGAATCAAAGAGCAAATCTAAAGTGAGAAAAAATATAGCAAATAAATTCTAGAATAGTCTGACACACTGGCGACATTGCATTGCAATTGGTTCATCAGAATTATGTGAATACACAGTCATTAAAATTCTCCATCAAAACATGAATCTCAATTTAGTCGCCTCTGGTTGAGACTGTGTGCATGGTTTTTTGCCCAAGCACGAATCTATTTTGACCAAAATTAGTCATAATCAGCTTGGCTTGAGTAATGATGGAACCAAAAACATAACAAGTAGGCAATTTGAGAGTCTCCTCCAACAATTCACAGATTAGAGAATAGAGATTTAAAACATTATTTTGTAAGGAACTAATCCCTCTCCTACATTTCAGAATTCTTCTGTGCAGCTAAGTAGCATTAGTAAAAGGCATGACTGTCCACTGTGGAAAGTATCTGGGGGTGAAAAGGAATGTACTGGTGCCTGGAAATAATCAGAGCGGGTGGTTGCACTTTGAGGTTCCTCAAGGAGCTCTCAGCTCCTTCTGTTTGGGTACCTTGTGAGCTGAGAAGATGGCTCGTGTTGAATGTCTACCGAAAATGGGATTGATTAGAGTCTGACCTCCCAAATCACCATGGATTACAAGCAAGATTAGAAATGTGCCCATGCAACTTTTTCCTCCAAAATACTGATTATCGGGAAAAAAGACAAAACATGCAGGCAAACTGTAGATCTGAGGTACATAGGGAGGGCGTAGGGGTAGGGGAAAGTGGTCAAAACACGGGAGGGAAGAGCACAAGAGACTATGGTGATGGTGACAGGTACTGTGGTGGTAGGAGAATTATGGAGAAATCAAATATTGTACAAAAATGAACAATGATGTAAGGAAATTTTTAATTAATTAATAATAAATAAAATAGGTTTTGCAGGAAGAAAAAAATACTGATTATGTGTCACATATTCACAAAGATTGATCACATTCAGCTTGTCATAAAAACATGTCAACTACAACCATCCTCATCATTGCCAGGAATCCTTTCACTTCACAGCCAAGGGCAGGCTACTTTCTCTCCAGAAAAAAGACCAGACTATCTTCCTGAAAAAAAAAATGCACAAATATATTTCATACAGGAAAATCAAAACAATAATGAGATATCACCCGAGTGGCTAACACCAAAGAAAACAAGAAAAACAAGCATTGCAGATGATGTGGAGAAAAAAACTCATTATGTGTTAGAACCCACTGTGTAGTGTAAAATGTTCTAAATAAATTATGCATAGGATAACAATGATTCTTCTAAGCATATCATATCAAGTCACTTTCCTGCTCAAAATTTCCCACTACTTTCCCATCTCACTCAAATACAATTTATAAGCCATCACACTGTGGCCTGGGGCCCAGACCCCCTTTTCTCCTTCTACACAACCAGCTCACTGATTGTGTTCTGATACAGTGGCCTGTCTCAAATTCCTAGAAAATCCAAAGGACTTTCACATCTCAGGACCCTGTGGCTGTTCCTTCAACCTGGAATAGTAGCTCCTTCCCGCCCTTCCTCCAGGTCTCTACTCAAAGGTCTCTATCACCTTGTCAAAGAGAACTTGCCTCTTCACTGAGAAAAAATGGTTCCCTTCACCTTCATCTCCCATCAGTGTCCATCTGTTTTGTCCTAGTTTGTTATTTCTTCCTATCACTTATCATGACCAGAAATATTTTAGTTTTTGTTATCTTTTCATTTTCTACTAGAATGTAAATTCTGTAAAAGGAAATTTGCTTTTTTAACTGCTAGTGGTCCAATTATTACACATAACATCACTCAGTAAAGAACTGTTAAATAAATTAACAAAAAGAAAGTTCCAGCAGAACAAAGGAACCAACAATTCCACTCCCATAAACACCCAAAGAGGCATAGGGGAAATTCTCCTGCCTGGGATGGCTCCCCCCGCCACCCATTGCTTTTACATGCCCATCTTCCCCTTCCTTTCAACCCCACCACCACCAGCACTTAGGAAGAAGTATGCATGTGCTATTTGCAAGAACAAAGGAGGCCACACACAAAGCCAGCCAAATTGTAAAATAGAAGCCAAGGCCAAGGGGAAAATTTCTTCTCCAGCTCAGGTAACCCATCCTCAGAGGAGAATACAGACGAATGGCCTATTATCTTATGGTCCAGGCACAGCCACAGATGACATTTGGGTGACTAAACATCCTTCCAGACATTTTGACATGCAGAGAGACAAAGTATATTAATCACTTTTTCAATGTTCAATGTACACTTGATTCCAGGCAAAGATTTTTAGGGGTTAATCCGAAGGAATATAAAATCACAAGAGTAGATTAATAGAAGAGATGAGAATGGACTAGGGAGAAGGAAAGGAAAGGCTTACATTTAAACAATATTATGCCTAAGCTTTCTGAAAGCTGAAATTTTTTTCTGCTCCAAGGTCTACAACCATAATTGTTTTTGATAAGTAATGTGTTTAGATAAGTGATGTCAAAAGGATCAAAAAAAATTTATTCTAAGCTTTTATCATAAACACAGAAGTGCCACAATTTAGAACTCAATTGTAACCATCTTCATTGGAGACCTGTGAGAATTTAATGAGTTTGTCCTTTTGTATGTGTAGAGAGTTCAAATTGAAAGAATTCTCCCAATGAATCACATTAAAATGTATTCCAAGTGTCTTTTGACTTTTGGACCTTCTACAAGAGATTGAGTTTTTTCTGAATCAAATTGTGTCTTCTTGCTTAAAGCAATTACCAATTTCTGGGCATAGAAGTTGCCCAGGTTACATTTCAATGAAACCAAAAATCTAAAGAAGCCACAACAACACGACTGAAGTGCCTTCCTATAAAAAGTAGTTAGGAGTTTAACAAAGTAAACTTTGTGGATATCAAAGTTCTCTAACTCTCAAGTTCTTAGTTTACAAGTTTAGAATACTATTACACTAAGTGGCACCAAGATATCCCCTTTTTCAGCATATTCCTTTTTCTTTATTTTTCTCCTTTCTCTTTGTGTTCTCCATCTATTCCTACCAGAGAGTAGACATATAGGAAGATTTTAGCAATATTTATAAATGAATGAATAAATAAATATCTACACGTCCATCAGGAATCCCACTAACTCTTAGTAATTTTTTAATATTGTTAGGGGAGACAACTCTTCATGAGTCTCTCACATGCATACCTGCCATATAGGGTATGCAATAGCACAAGTTCCCAGCTGCTTTTCACCCAGGTCAATGCTCAAGGTTATACTTGCAACAAGCAATCTTGAGAAGTGGGATAATATCTACTCTGAAACAAAGAAGAGCACAACTACCTACTATTATTACCTGCTAAAAAAAGTGCTAGATCTCCAAAGCTATGACACAAACCCACAGTGAGCGTAGTAACCATCTGGACTTACATCAACTGCCCAACTGGAGCTTGGCTAGCAAAGGAACTGAAGGAGGGAGAGAGGGAAAGCTGAAAGGAAGGTAAGAAGGAAGGAACATTGAAGATAAACAGTAGTTCTCTAAGGCAGTGTTTTTCCACTCTTAATGTGCCTACGTGTCTCTTGCTGAAATGCATTTAGTGGGCCTCCCTGGTGGAGCAACAGGTTAAGTCACAGCACTATGAAGCTATTCAGAGCCACTGCAACATGAGTTCGATACCCGAACAGGGAGCTTCCCACATGGCACAGCAGACCTCTCCTGTCCTGCCCGCTACTCCCCTCAGCAGTGTATTTCAGTCGATCTGCCTGTTCTGCTCCCCACTCTGTCTCTGGTGAATTCTCTCACTCCCCCCACACACACCTCTGGCCTACACTCCAGCTTGTATGCATAAATAAATAAATCTTTTTAAATAAATAAATACATACATAAATACATAAATTAATTAATTAATTAAATGCATTTAGTAAAATGCATTTTAGTAAAATGTAGATTTTACTAAAATGCATTCAGTAAAATGTAGATTCATAGCTCCAGTGTCAGGTGTGAGATTCTGTTTTTCTGACAAACTCCCAAGAGATGGTAAGGCCCATGCTGCTCACCCATGCTGATCACGTTTTGAGAGGTAAAGGTCTAACTAATATTTCTCAAACCTCACAGGCTTCAAAAATTACTTTGGGAAGTTTTATAAACAAGATGCCCAGATTCCTCCCACAGAGTTGCAGTTATAATTAGAGAATGAGGCCCAGGCCTCCTCTAAGACTCATATTTTTGATTGTATGTGCAAACAATCATGAGTACTGTTAATACAGACCTTATTACTCTTTTAAAAACTTGGGCATTGGTTCTTAAAGTATAGGTTCCAGATCAAAACATTAGCATTATGTGGAAACTGGTCAGAAGTGCAATGCAACTGATCCACCCCAGGCCTACTGAATCAGAAACTCTGGGGATGGGGTCCAAAATTCTGTATTTTAACAAACCTATCTTGTGAGTCTAATGCAAAATCAAGTTTGAGAACCACTGAGCTAAAGCAGCTGTTTTGAAATAGTCTGCACATTTGAATCACCTAGAGAGTCTTTCAAATAGCGGTTGCCTTGCCCCCACCCCAGTTTCTAAATCAATTGGTCTTTGGACTATGGGCATTATTTTAAAAAGCAATGTGGGCAAGGTTCTGAGCACTCGTTGCTTTACCATCGGTCTCCTTATCACACTTACATTGTGTGGCCCTTGGAGGACCCTAACCCTGGGAGAACATTGTAAGCACAGAGTTGCAAAAGTGTAATTGTCACCATCATAAAAGTCATAATCATAAAAAGTACTTAACACCAGTATTCTACTAAAAGCACTGAGATAAACTGCCATTAAATGCCATTAAGTAAGTAGTAAACTATAGATTAAAGAATAAAAATCCAACAATACTGAATTTATATGTCCCAGAAAACTCTGAGCATAGCACATCCAATTAAAAAAAATACATATAAGGAAATTCAAGAAGAAATAAATTGAAATTAGAGGCCTAATTATTCTACTATAAAAATAGCAAAATCTACTCTTTACTGGGGTTTTTCTAAGTGCCTGCGGCAGCATTCAGCACTTCACATACATTAACTCACTGAATCCTCCTACGCACAACTCCATGTGCAGGAATTATTATTGTTCTCCCTATTTTACAGATGAGGAAACTGGGACTTCAGTTAAATACCTTTGCCAAGAAACTCAGTCAATAGGAGACTCAGCCTATAGTTGACACAACTCCAGAGTTCATGCACCTAATCCCTACATTTTTTTTAAAAGATTTATTTATTTATGCATACAAGCTGGGGTACAGGCCAGAGGTGTGGGGCGGCGAGAAGGTTCACCAGAGACAGAGTAGGGAGCAGAACAGGCTGATCGACAGAAATACACTGCTGAGAGGAGCAGGGGGCGAGGCAGGAGAGGTCTGCCACGCCATGTGGGAATCGACCAGGCCAGGCGTCGAACTCGCATTGCCGCTGCCAACAGCTCCACAGCTCAGCGCTTAACTGCTGCGCCACCAGGGAGGCCCCTAATCCCTACATGTTGCTGTCTCACCATAGGAAATAATCATAATGTGAACAATCAATAATTAATAAATGAATAAAAAATGCAGAGCTGACCCATAGCCTCAATCAGATAATAGGAAATGCAAAAGATAGAAGAGAGTACACAGTATTTTTAAAAATATAAAGATCTTTTAAAAATCATCATATTGTATACGAAGGAAGACAAAAACAAGCCAAATCATCTAATATGCCACAACATGAAAACAATAAATTAGAAATTGAAGGCAGAAGCAAAATTCATATCAGTTTTATTCATAAAGGCCAAAACTGAAAATAACCCAGATGTTCACTGAGTAGTGGAAGAATGAGCATCCAGACAATGGAATGCTAACCTATTAAAAAAAAAAGAGCATTCTGTTGATACAAGCAACACATGGATGAATCTTAAAAATATTACACTGAGCAAGAGAAGCCAGACACAAATGACTAATACTGTATGATTACATTTTTATGACATTCTATGAAAGGCAAAACTATAGGGACAGAAAACAGATCAGTAGCTGCCAAGAACCCAGGGTAGGATAAGAAACTGGCTGCAAAAGAGCTGAGGAAACTTTTTGGAGTGACAGAAATGTTTTATATCTTCTTCATTGTAGTGGTGTCATACTACTGGATACATTTGTCAGAACCCATTAAGCATTATGGCTAAAGGGATAAAATTTATTGTATATAAATCATATCTCAATGAACCAGAGTTTTTAAGTGCATGTGAAATTTGAAAGTATTTCAAAGCTACATCAAGAAAAAAGTTATCATCTTACACTTCATAACCCATTCCAGACAGCTTTATATACCTAAAATTAAAACTAAATCATTCAGCAAATCTCTGTAATTTCCTTGATGTCTCAATTTTTATAGTATCTTGCTATGCTCTCTGTGCCATTTTGTACTTAATCAAGATTCTTAATGTTGGAATTTCAGTATCTTCTAAATCTGGATTTTTATAAGCAACTTTGTGAGGTGTGGTGCTGAAGAAACATCTTTCCTCTAACCCTTTGTAAAGACTTCGGCAGAAAGTCCAATGGCCTTCAAATAATTTGTGCCAAGTATTTCCTACAAGTTTTTTAAGCAGTTCATATACATGGCTCCTTCCTTACATGAATTATTTTATTTTATCCTATTGAACATGATTTTGTTTTGTTTTTCTGATTTTAAAAAGTGGATAGGTTAAATATGCTTATTGGATTTCTAAAATATAAATTTCTTGTTCAAAGAAAGTTCCCTACTTAACAGAATATGTTTAAATATTTCCATATTAAAATTAATGATATCCTTCCAAAATAGTGCATTGATAAGCACTTATTTTTCTATATTAATAAGGAAGAAAATACATAAGGATAAATCTCACCAAAAGGAAAAATCTCGACCAAAAAGGGAGAATAAGCAAATTATCAAAAATAATTTTTGGGAGTGAGGAAAGGGATGAGGAAATATACTTTGGTAATGAATACAAATAATTATTTTAAAGTAGGTATGATATTCTCAACTATGTACTGATATTATTACCAACATACAATGTCTAGCTGCTAAAATATGTAACTCAATTTGTTTGTAAATGTGATTTAGATCATAAAACCTCAAGGTACTGTGAAAAAAAAATGAAATAATTCAATCTCACTTTTGAACTTAAATACAAAAATCCAAACCAAAATCTAGGATCCAGAACGTAAGTTTGGAGGACTGGCTCCGGTGAAGCAACTACAAAGGGGCAGAGCCAACCAGACATTGCAACCAGGACATCATATGCTTCCCCCAAACCCAGAGGGCTTGGGCTAGCCGTCAAGCAGGCAGTGTGCAAGACTCGGCATTTATGACAACATGGTCCCCAGCATCATGAAATTTACCTTCTGCCAGAGTTGAGTTCCTTCAGGAGCTGTCCCTGTTTTTCTATTGATATCTATGTTTTTAAGGGAGTATCAACTTTGTTCTACTAACAAATACATGAATATCTATCAAGATTACTATTGCATTGTTATTACCCTTTGTGAATTTCCTTGTCTTATTTTGCTTGCTCGTTCTTTCAGAGAAAAAAATTAACATTTTATTAATATTGTCAAGAATTGTAATAGCAGTTATAGTAATGAAATGTTTATTTAGTATTTATCCAAATAAATTTTTTAAATGTTTTAATCAAAATAGTTTTCCTTTTCTTATCTTTAATAACAAGACATATTTTTGGTTTTATTTCATTTTTATTTAATACTATGTAAACTCTTTATCTTCCTGCCAATTGTGTTTATTCTCTGTTTTATCTCATTGGTTTTCTTGTTCTTGGTTTTAATCAGAAATACTTTAGCAGGAAAGGTAATGATTTTTTTTAAGAAAGGAGAAGGTAGGCATCTGTTAAGAGAACTAATCCAGAATTTAGAAATAAGGCTTAAAGATGACAGCATATTTTTCTGAAGTCCTACTGAAGCTTTCCTCCACAGTCCGTACCCCACTCCATCCTTGAGGCAAACGTATCTTCATTGTAATTAATATTTACCATTGATATAAACTGAGGCTTTATAAAGCTATCTGTGAACATGTAGATGCTAGACATTTGTCTGGTGGAAATGCAAATGACTTGTCTAGTACAAAACATAACCCCAAAGGTTACAGTTTTATTGGCTGGGGCGGCATTAACTGACTTTGCCTGTAATGCAGCCAGCTTGCCCCAGCACATCCTCCCCAGCTGACAAATGCTCTATGAAACCAGCCTCACTACCCTCCTAGCTTCCTGAGTTAGCTAAGTCTTTGACATTTACTCACTACACCTTTGGACAAAGCTATGCTTTTCAAAAACTTCACAAAATATGCTGTCTGTACATTCAACAAATCACACAAATAACCCCCAAATAGCAATTGTGAAAAGAACTTTGACAGGAAAGGGGGTAAGTTATCCTGGCCCAAGAGATCTGGAAGGAGGTGTCTTCAACAGACACCTGGGAGTGACTGTTCATAAGGAGAAGGGAGGCAGAGAAGAGCCCTCCGTGAACTAGTCCTTCCATAGGCAATTTTCTAACTGCATCTAGAGATTCCCAAAGCCATGGAGCAGAGTAACCAAAAATCATTCTCTACAATTGCTAAGGCAGAGCTGTCTTATATTTCTACACCAAAGTAGCCTTCAAAATAAAAATAATAAACGCTAGTGGGAATATCTGCTGTTAACTCATTTTATTCACAATGTCCCAGGTTTAGTACTGAACACTTGAAGTGAATTACCTCTTCTGATCCTCACAACAATCCTACAAGACAGTAGCCATTATTATCTCTATTTTACAGATGAGAAAACTGAGGCTCAGGGAGGTCTCTATGTGAGAGAGAACACTAGGCCTGCCTCATCTCAGAAGTTAATTCCTTTGCTATTCTGCCTCTTCCAAAGATACCTTTTCAAATCTGTACTACTTTACCATAGGGAAGGGTTACAACATTTTCATTTTTTTAAGGACATATCTGCAGAGTAAAGCATCATGGCACAATACAGGTGAGTTACTCTGCCACGCTGAGTCCTAGGCAAGTTAGGAGTAATTAGGCAGCTTCAGGGACCATGCAGGCAGGGTCTTCGGGAGAGCCAAAGAGGCTTCTGAGATAAGGCAAGTAAAGGAATAAGGGAAGCTCCAGAGATAAGGGCAACAAATTCCAAAGGGGGTTAATCAAACACCCCCTGACCAGGGACAGCAGATGTTCCTGGACAAGGGCAATAAAAGGAGGGGATTCTCTGACAAGGGTTGTGCTGTAGGAAGATGCCAAGCATAGCAGCAGAGTGAGTGAGACCAATCACAAAGAGAATGACTGGGCTTTAGAATAATTAGGAAAGGAATATCTATATTCCCTGAGGCACGACTCCACTTCAGCTTCCTTGCTCTCCCCAACCTGGTTCCACCAGCCTGGAGTCCCACTTTATTTCTGTTCCTTTTCTCCTTAATAAACTTTTTCTTTCTCTAAACAAATTTGCCTCTTTTCACTTGCTTGCCTGAGCATCAGCAAAGTTCCTGCTGAGGCTTCATGAGACACCAAGCCGTGGTGGTCTAGTGGCTGGGACTCAGCGGTGCCCCTGCAGCTTGGGATCCACTACTGGCTGGGAGACTAGACCTGAAATTATGGTATCAACGCTGGGTCTCTCCCATGTACACAGGGCGTATGCATGTTATTATTAAACTTGCTGTGACTTTTATCAAAAAATAATAATAATAAATAAAACATCACGACAAGAATGGGGTGGGAGGATGAGATGTGTGGAGGGCGCCATGGTTCAGTGATCACATTTGCTGGTTCTGTTCACATGCTAGAACTCTCTGCTGCAGGAAGTCAAAAGCAGGGATTGCTCAGAATGGCTTTTCAACAATAGCATCTTCTTGAAAACCTGTTTACTCCATGCCTCTGCTTTTAATGTCTCCCAGCACAGCCCTTAGTGCATTTCTCCCATCTGCAAGCCCTTGAGCACTTGTCCAAAAGCTTTTAGTCCCATGGAGTGGGCAAAAAGCCTTCTCCACCTTTTACCCTGCAACTTGTTCAGTTTCTCTCAGTGTTTGACTCATTTGGTAAGAATTAAGAGCCCACTGTGAGGTGAGATGCCTTTTGCCTGGATGGCACATCAGCTTTCCAGAGTTGGCTGACTGGTTTCCTATTCCTTTCCCTTTTCCATGGGTTCTTGCTGCTTTTAAGTTGAGATGTATGTAAAAATATAGTTATCCAGCCACCTTCCTTAATCATATATTCAAAGAGAACATGGGTGTCTTCTATATTTACAGAAATATTTTCCAAGTGGCTCAGAGGGATGATGAATTCTGTCTGGATCTCTGTGGCTTGGAGTCTAACACCAGTCATGACCCCTACTGACTTTTTTATAATCTTGAACAGCCTACAACAACATCACGGAGTCCTAAAATACCTGAACTAGAGACCCCTGAGAGAATGCCTCATTAAGCTTCTACACTTTACCAAGTGGAGAACAAAGACTGGTAAAGTGCCAGTGCTGCAATCCTGTAGAGTATATTATCATTTATTTTGTATTATGTATTTTGTCTTCCTGATCATAAACTCTTTTAGAACAGACATTTCCTATTTGAACTTCTTTTATACCTCATTTGCTGAATATATCTATATATAAAGTACATATTTAAAAGAATGGGGCATGGATGTTTTATAGGATCTTTTGTTCTATATCCTTTGCTCTAAACTGAAAAGGATTGACCCAAGACATAAGGGATGCACAAACTTTTAAGTGAAACAATCAGAGACCTAGGGAAATTTCATCCTGGCTCAATGGGCTCCTTGAGGGAAGCTTAGATTTTGTTTTGTTTGCTTTATTATGTATTAGTACACGGACACACTCCTATAAAAGATTCAGATTATACGTAAGTATACAGAGAAAAATATGAAGGACTTCCAAATAACTTTCCTTTTCTTACTTCCCTCCCAAACATAAGCCACTACTTATAGTGCAAGGCATATTCAGACAGCCCTTTTCAGTATATTTCTACACATATGGAGGTTTTAGTGTTTATTTCACATAAGTGAGACTATGTTTTAGTCATTGTTCTGAAACTTGCTTTCTCATTTTAAACACGTATTTTGCAAGATTTCTACATCTAATGGGTGTACTTTAGCCCTTCTCCTGCTAATAAGCGCCAAAGTGATTGTAGTTTCTGCTACAATGACAAAGCTGCACATGTTTGATTACTACTTTAGAATGTATTCCTGGAATGACAGAGAGGGACTGATGCTTACTTCTTCTGAGTGAATAGATCAGAGGTAGCACAAAAGATCCAAAATAAGTATTTCATTAGGTGGTCTTTGGACAAGTCACTCCAAATTCTGGATGCCCCACATAATTCAGAAAACAAGAGAGGTTCAAATGAGATAAAGTTATAAAAAATTCCCTGGAAACCATGAACTACTATATACATGTCTCTCCCAATTTCATCAAAATGGAGAGTACCTATTTCTTATTCTTTTTATTGCTTTGATATGATTTTGTTAAAGAAGATGAAACTAAAATATTTTAGTGTTAAACTAGACATGCTATCTTGTTGTTTTTATTTTTTTAAAAAAACATAGAAGAATCAGAGAGTAATTCAGTTAAACATCCAATGACTTCAGATATTACCAGGGGGGAAACTATCACCATACATCAACAACTGAGGAGATGGAGGAAATTCCATCCAAGTATTGTCTAATCCTCTGATAGTCCTGTCGCCTCACGCGGCAGCACCTTGGAGGCAGCTCAGGATGAGGGAAGGATTTCTCAAAGTCCTTGGGGAGCAATGAGAGGTTTAGAGGGGCTACACCAGAAGTGACATGCTGCCCGATCCAAAGGCAGTCTCCTATTTATTGACATCAGCTACAAAGGTGGGGCAAGTACGCAGGGAGTGTACAGTAGTGGTGGAAGCAGTTACTGGGGATGTAAGCTAGGAGGGAGTGACCAGGGGCTAATGCCTGGGGGCTTCATTGTTCTTTCCAGTCAAGGCACATTATCTCTATTCTAATATCTGCCTGCTTTTTTCAGCAGATACTGGTTTTCCAGTTTGTTCCTAATCCCAGGACTTTTGCGCTTGGTGAGAGGACCCCTGCCTGACCCTACACCTAGCTGGCAAGCAGGAACTCTGGACACCAAGACAAAATCCCCGAGAACAAGGAGAGCTGGGAATTCCCCACTCCTATTTCTCTTGCTTTGAAATAAGAGAAAATCTCAGACTTTTTCAGGGAAATATTAGTTTCTTTACTGAATTAGAAAATCAAACACTATTTTTAGGCTACTGCAGTACTGAGAATCAAACTATTTATCAAAAAATCATAGAGCACACTGCACAAAGCATAAGGTGGGGAACTGCTGGAAATTGACTCCACTCAGCTTTGACTAGCAGGAGGATATGGTTGGGACAGATTTTAAAATAGTCCCAATGACGGCACAGCCTTTTCATGCCCGAAGATAGCACTTTGTGAAGCTACCTAGAAGTCAAAAGAAATGTTTTACTTTAAAAATGTATTAAAAGCATTTCTAAATGACTAAATAAATATGTGTTGAAGTATCTTATTCATTTTGCCATTTTCTTTTTTTTAATAAAGATTTATTATTTATTTATGCAAACAAGAGCTGGGGTGTAAGCCAGAGGTATGGGGTGGTGAGAGGATTCACCAGAGACAGAGTGGGGAACAGAACAGGTGGATCTACTGAAATACACTGCTGAGGGGAGCAGCGGGCAATACAGGAGCAGTCTGTTGTGCCATGTGGGAAACTCCCTAGCTGGGGATTGAACTCCCGCTGCAGTGGCTGCAGATAGCTTCCTAGTGCTGAGACTTAACTTGATGCACCACCAGGGAGGCCCCAATTTTCCCCCATTTTCTAACTTCGAATTTATTCAAAGAGAAGTATTCTCTTCCGATTCATTGAACTAGAGGAGGGTGTTAGGGAACGAGTTCTTCAGAGTTCTTGCAATGCATTTAGATGTCTCCAAAATATTTAATTGTTGAAACTTTCTATTTTGATTAAGCAAGAGAATATATTATTATGCACTTCATGGGTGATAATGTTAAGTGAAATGATTCAGAACATAAAAAGCATTATTGAATGGTTTCACTCATTTGTGGAATATAAATAACCAAAGAAAACAAAATGGCAAAAGACAACAAAAATGACTTTAGACTCTGTGAACACAGATGGTGGTTGACAGAAAGGAATAGGGGTGAAAGGAAAAGATTTATAGGGGGCATTATAGGGGGATAGTGGCCCTAGAACTATGCTTCATTTATTCAGGATCCTTGAAGAATGAAGAATTCACAGAAGTTAAAAGTCCATGGAATACTGCTTCAGTTCCTCCAGACCCTCCAATTTTAACCCTTTTGGATGAAAGTCTTTGGGAGGGGAGGGTTCTAGCAAATACCAGAGGAATCACTTGCAGCACCTGGAATTCACAGATGAGAGGGCAAGAAATCTGCCTGCTTGTTGATCATTCAGCAGCCTCTGGCCAGGCCACAGCCAAGCATGGTGGACACAACTCAGGGCGGTGCTGCAGTCCAGACCTTTCCGACTCCCTTTTACAATGAAAGCCTGGAACTCTCATAACCAGATCACACTGAGTCTAGGTACCACTCCAGCTGCCCAGCACCTGGAGAACTCACAGAAATTTATGTTTATGTCCAGCTCCTCCAATTGGGGTCAGCATGGGAGAGGACCACTCATAGTTTAGAGACAGGGAAGGGAACTTTGCTGGTAAACATTCTACCACAGATAGAAGTGTGAAAGTTAAACAGAAGGAATGCCAATAAACCTGGACACAATGCAAAAACAATTGTGCTATGGACCTCGGTCCTTACCATTTACTGATCCTCTGTTATGTTCAAGCCACTCTGCATGTATTATCACACATCCTTATCAAGTGGTTGGGTTTTGTTTGTTTGTTTGGTTTTGTTTTTTTAGAACAGAAAAGGCAGATTTATTGATTGTGAAATGGGAGAGATTGTTTGTACCAAGGTCTTGAGGCTCTTTTTATATGTGTTTGATGGGCTTTCTTCCTCAGGGTCACCGTTTGCTTTTTGTGCCAGTTGTCAGCTGAGATATCTGGTCTTGGGTGTTGACCTTTGACACAGAATGTGTCCTGACTCTGCTTCCACATTCCTGGAGCTCTGCTGGTGAAGGTGATGGGCCTTAGGGCCTGGTTCCCGCAGCAACCTTATCATTCTTTTGTCTGTTCACACCACCAAATTGCCTTCAGGACAAGGAGTAGGGGCATAGTTTTAATATCTTAGTTCTCAGATGAGAAAACTGAAGATTAGAAAAAAAATCAGTACCTTTAACCAAGTTATTCAGCTAAGTAACAGTTGAAATTCCATTCCAGTTAACCTCCTAGAATACAAACGCCCACCAGACCATCCTGCCAGCTCTTCACTATCTGATCAGCTAGAAGAGATGATGAAAGCCTGAAATAGAGTGTTGGCAGCTTGAGGGGAAAGGAGAGTTTGAGAAGTTCAGAAGAACATATTCACTAATTGGATGTGGGAGTTAAGGAGAAGGGTGATTCAGAGATGACTCTTATTTCAAACCAGCGTGGAAACATGTGAAACCAGATGTTAAATTAGAAGTTTTGAGCGAGCCCCTAAACTATGAGCGATGCCAAATGCCAAGGGTAATGTGTAAGACAGACCAACTAAATACAAAATTTCAAAGAGAAGACTGAAGAATTGGTTATCCGACTCCTGGGCATCCTCGTTCAGATTGAGAATATAAAAAATTTGAAAGGGTGAAAATTTGAGAATGTGTGGGTGTTTGGAAAAAACTCTGCTGTAAAAAGAAAAAAAAAAGACTCTGCTGTGAGTAACACTGACATTCTTCGAGGGGAAAGCGTAAGAGTGCCTTCCCAGTGAGAAGGGATTCCAGGGATACTCAGAGAGTAGGACAGAGTTCCTGGCAGATTAAAGACACAGGGCATGGGTTTCAGATTCTGCCTGAGAAAACAAGACATCTTGTACTTACCACGTAGAAGTCATAACTGATAGTGATTAAACTTTCCTCTGATCAAAGATACATGAATGCAGGGACCAGACATGGAAATCACAGCAGGAACATGAGCCTGGGGCCATTTATAAAAGAGATTTTGCCCTAGAGGATGACTTTCTAGGCCAAGGAAGTTCAACACTATTGGACTGGAAAATGCACCATGGAGGCCAGAGGTCAAGACAGGCTCACAGCTGCCAATAGATAAAGAAACACCATTCATGTCCTGAGTAGCAGAGGCACCTAGAATGGGATCTACAAAGAACCTATAGAAGTCCCCATAAGGAAAAGGGCCACATTTAAACTTCTACCCACCCAGAAAGCATAAAACATCTCATGGCCATGCCTATACAAATGTTCCTGTTCTCTTATTTCTCCCTTTCAGTCTCCTTCAGTTCTAGTGTATTTAGGAACGGCAGCTGGCAAGTCAACGAGAAGGTAAGCAAGAGAAAGGGACATCAATCATAACCCCTACCTCAAAGTCAAATGGCCCACCTACAGCTGGCCCTCACTGGGGAAGGACACTTGAATGAAAACTGACACATTCATACATGAGCTTAGATATGTTCATTTTTGAATCAAGACTGTATTTTGTAACTGAGGGCTTTCTCTTACCTAACAATGAATAGAATAGTTGTTGACCTTCACCCCCTGGCAGAAGATGGACCACCCCTTCAGAAGGGTTAAAAGGGTCAGTGAGTAATGAAAGTAAGTGTTGCTTTATAGCCTATAAGTGCACTCAATGCTGTGGTTGGAAATGTTGTGGGCTAATAAAGAAGAAAGGATCAAAGGTGGAGAAGCCACATGAGGAGTCCAAGAAAAGCCAGCAGAAGTTAGGACACAAGAAGAGTGGAAATAGGTCATGGTTAAGGGGGAAATGCCAAGTTTTAGATCCTAAGGGGTGGCTCCATTTCAAATGATGACACTGGCCCCAAAAGTATAGGGATAAACAAGAGGCAGGATAAGGTAAAGGTTATGAACTTTATAATCTAGAGTCAACCAATTCACCTCATTCATCATTCATTCTGCTTCAGAAGCAGAAAATCAAGGGACATATGTTTGAAGATTTCCATCTTAAAAAATGCATTCAACATTTAAATTGGAGACATTAAAAGGATTAAGTTTCCGTTATCTATAAAACTAATG
Organism: Scalopus aquaticus; assembly: GCA_004024925.1. NCBI lineage: Eukaryota > Metazoa > Chordata > Mammalia > Eulipotyphla > Talpidae > Scalopus > Scalopus aquaticus. The sequence continues at coordinate 194,591 of PVIJ01001362.1, forward strand.
TTTGTGTAATCCTCTGTTTCTCAGATAATATTGGATTATATAAGCATTATTAGTCCACTTTTTAAAGATCATCTGAACTGGCCAGACTATCAAAGTGTAGACAAATCAAAACTCTAAGCATCTTTCATTGTGGCAAATTATTTATCATGGCTGAAAGAATGCATAATTTTGATCTTTTATTGGTTTAATATTTCCTGTTATCTTTAGTTCATTTCAGATTTATCACAGAGGCTTAAATTATTGTTTGTGGGCCTCCCTGGTGGTGGAAAGGGTTAAGTCTCAGCACTATGAAGCTATCAGCAGCCACTACAGCACGAGTTTGATCCCTGGCCAGGGAACTGACCCACATGGTGCAGCAGACCCGAGAGCCCACTGCTCCCCTCAGCAGTGTATTTCAGTCAGTCTGCCTATTATGCTCCTCGCTCTGTCTCTGGTGAATCCTCTCATGCCCCACACCTCTGGACTACACCCCAGCTCTTGTATGCATAAATAAACACTTTAAAAATTATTTGTTAAGATCCTAATATGTACCAGGCACTGTGAATTAAAAGACAAATAATTTTTAAGAAGAAAGGGTTAGGGCCTCCCTGGCCTAGGGGTTAAGTCTCAGCGCTACCAACTTGATGGGCCTCCACAGCAAAGCTGCCTAAGGGGAGCAGCAGCTGAGGGGAGCAGCAGGTGAGACAGGAGAGGTCTGCTGCGCCATGTGGGTCAGCTTCCTAGCCAGGGATCGAACTCAGGCCGCAGTGGCTATGTAACCAGACTGAGTCCAAAGTCCGGTAAAGGTAGTGTCCCCTGGAGGGGGTTTGCTGATGAGAATGAAAGTCACAGGGAAAATGCTAAGTTTGCAGTTTGGGGTGGAATTTCTGATAAGAAATAAAAGGGACTGAAGGAGGAGAGTCAGTAGCCATGATGTAGGAAAAGAAGAGTCAGTCACCGTGATGTAGGAAAAAAGAAAAATGTCTTTGAATCTTCAGTGACTTTGGGGCCAGCAACTTTGGAGGTTTTGCAAGTAGCCGAGCGACAAAAACTGCTCCCATTTTTGTCTTTACTGCAGACAAAGGAAGAAGGCAGAGACCCGAAGCTGGCGCCTTCCTAAAATGCCTGAGTGCAGTCTGTTGGGCAATCTGGCCTCTGTATTTGCTGTTTACAGTGTTGTTGGCCTGGTGCTGCCCTGGGGCACCATGGCAGTTATGGGAGCATCTCCAGTTGTGTCCTGTGTCATCCTCGTGAGTTGGAACCTGGCCTACACTCTGACTGTTGCATATCTACAGAAGAAGGAAGATGCCATTTTGGAAACGTGGCCTATTGTTTGGAAGAGGAGCTCCACATCAGCAGTGGCGGGAAGACGCCACCTTTGTGGACATTGCTTTAAGTAAGGTAAATGAAATATGTTGACTTCAGTAATTCTTTGCTTTTCCCTGTTTGTTAAATAAATCCCATTGTTATTGTTTCCTAAGTCTGTGTAGTCTTGCAATTGTGCACGCAGGTGCAGAACCAAGATAGTGACCGGAAGCAATCTGGGCATGGCCTCTGTCCAACTCTGAAGTCCAATTTTCCCGGTATCAGCTAGTGATAGCTTGATAGCACTGAGACTTTAACCCCTGCTCCACCAGGAGACGGAAGAAGAAGGAGGAGGAGGATAAGGAGGAGGAGGAGGAGAAAGTATTAAGTTTCCATAAGAATTTGAGCCCAGGTTGGGGTTCCCACACTTAGCAAATAAAAATACAAGATGCCCAGTTAAATTTGAACTCAGAAAAGCAAAGGAAAAAACCTTCAGATAAGTAGGTTTCAAATATTGCAAGGAACATATACTAAAAAGTAGTAACTGCTCATCTGAAATTCAAATTTAACTGGCAGCCTGTACTTTGACAACCCTTACTGAGCTTGTTTTGGTTTGGTTTGGGTTTGGGTTTTTGTCTACCAGAAAGGAGCTTTAACCACAGAGCATCTTTAAAGGAAGCAGCATCAAAAACAACTACAAACTAAGCACTGCTTATCTTGCCAATTCTTCCTATTCATTTCTGTTACAGAACCTGCTTATCCTAACACTTGATCAGGTAGCCTTCATAACCATATGCACATAAAGCACACCATACTTTTTTGTAAGACTCTCTTTTTTTGAAAAGTTTTAGGTTATAGCAAAATTGAACATAAGGTACAGAGATTTCCCACATATCTTCTACCCGCCCCTACACACACAGAGGTATCATTTCCCCCATCATCAATATGTTTCACCAGAGTAGTACATTTGTTTTTAATTGCTGAACCTACATTGACTCCAGTTGAAATCATAGAGTAGTATCCTTTCAGATTGGTTTCTTTCACTTAGGAATATGATGGGGGTTTCTTCCATGTTTTTTCATGACTTGATAGCTTGTTGTGTTTTTTTTTTTCAGCACTGAACAATATTCCATTGTCTAGAGGTTCCACGTTTATTTATCTATTCACTTACTGAAGGACAGTTTGGTCACCTCCAAGCTTTGTCAATTATGAACAAAGTTAGTATAAACATCTTTGTGTGTGTTTGTGTGTGACCATAAGCTTTCAAATCCTTTGCACAAACACCAAGGAGTACAATTACATCGTAAGGCAAGAGTTTGTTTAGTTTTTTTAAGAAACCACTAAATTGTCTTCCAAAGTGGCTGGACCATTTTGCATTCCCACCCACAATAAATGAGAGTGTCTATTGTTCCACGGCCTCATCAGCATTTGGCTTTGTCAGTATTCTGGATTTTGGTCATTTAAATAGATATGTAGTGGTCCATTGTTATTTCATACACATTCCTTCCTACTACTCCCGCTGAGAAATGGTACCTTATGTTCATGGAGCATATCTCTTCTCCTACTGAGTTGAGGTGGATTTGTGAATACTTTGACCAATGGAGTACAGTGGAAGTGATCTCTAAGGTTAGATTGAAAAAAAGTCCACAAAGGTTCTGCCTGTTTCTCTTCAGAGGCTTGCTCTGGGAGAAATCAGCTCCCTTGTAAGAAGTCTAACCAACAAACCTAACTCGCCATGATGGAGAGGCCACATGTGGGTGCTCCAGTAACAATCCCAGCTTAAGAAACCAATGAACAACTAACAAACTGCCAGTCACATGAGTGAGTGAGCCAGCTTGGACATCTAGCCAGGAAAGCCTTCGGATGAACATCTGACCGCAACACATGCAAGTACCACCCAGCTGAGCCCTTTCTATTCCTGACCTACAAAATCATGAGCAAAATAAAGTGGTTTATACCATAACATATCCGAGTAGTTTTACCACAGCAGTAATAACAGAACAATGAGCAATAGTAAATGACAGCCAATGTCAATACTGATGTAGTTTCTAAACCTCCTAAGCCCTAGATCAGACCCCTGCTTTCCCAGGTGTGACTACCAAAAGGGGTATCACTACTCAGAATCCTTCTGGCTATATTTAGACTTCCCTCTCTTCAGAGCCTGGTTCCTTTCAATTCTCTGCTAGGTTTCCTGTCTAACTTCTAGATTAAGAAAGCCTGTATAAACTTCAGATAAACACTTTAAAATTATTTCCTGGAAGCGCACCAAACCGAACATGTGAATCCTCCCCAGTCTGCACAATTGAAAACAAGTTATATAATTTCTGTTTCTCAAAGCGGAAAGGGCTGTGCAAGACAGAGAACACTGGGACTGTTGCCTGTTGTCTGGAATCACATTTTAAATAAATAGACAAAGTGAACTGCACAAAAATGATGAATAATGAAATGGTAGAAATAGAAATTAAAGAGCAATGCAGACTACAGAGCTATTTCTGTCTCTCAGTGAGAATTCCTAATGGCTTAGGCTAGGTGTTTATTTCCAACAGAGTGGATTATTTTTAATGTCTTTGAACATAACGCCTCCGTGACATCCATTATTTCCAAATGCCTGCAATGTGATTCTCAGATCTGAACGTCACTGAAGGATAGAGGAACAGCTTGAGGTTCACGTTGAATGTGTACATTTTTCTTTCAGCTATTTAAAATGTCCCACCAGTTATCTCAATTATTTATGGAATTCATTCTCTGATGAGGAAGTTGTTCTCTGCAGAGACTGGAACTATTTAAGTCTGATTTTTTTTTCCTCCTTTTTGCTTTCTTCACTGGTCAACACCCTCGAGTCAATCCACTTATGATAGTATCATCTGGGGCGGCATTACAATAGCCCAGAAGATGGCTAATAAAAAGAGGTAAAATTTGAAGTATACAAACAATGTATTTGTGGCTGTGTTTTCTCCTCCTACTCCATATTCTCAGGATGTCTTGTGGCACATTAAAGAAACATTTGCAGATGTGTAGTTATTTTTAAAGCATTCAGGACTCTTAAATCTTTATGGCAATCATTATTCTTTAAAATTCATGCAAATATCAAGAAAATTAAAATTAATTTATTGGGGCGTTGGTCCCCAAACTTGACTGATTGCCAGAACAACAGAAGGATTGTAAAAAAAAAAAAAGATGCATATTCCTGCATTTTGCATCAGAAAAAAATGGAATCACAGTCTCTGGTAGTGGAGCTAAAGAGTCCATGTGTAATTAGAATTCCCATGTGATTGATGGCCAGCCAGCTCCCTTAGTTTCAGCCCAGCTGCACCCACACCCTGCCATAAAACATCAGGAGGGAGGGGCTGTGGACAAGCAGGTGATGTGTGAGCAGTAGGAGCACAGGATACTCCCCAGGCCTAGAGAAAATTGAACAGACCCTCTTCCCTCTTATGAAACTAAAAAGCAAACATTTTTAAGGGTCTCGTATGAATGAATTATGTCAGGGAAGTGAAGAATATGACTTATTCTCCGCCATCAAGAAATTCAGAATGTACTCATTCTTTACTTCCTTCATTCAGCAAATATTAGTATTGCTTGAGCACCCACTGTGCACTGGGTGCTGCTCTAGAGGCTATCCACACAGAACTGAGTTGACGTAGTACCTGTTCTTGTGGGATCTGATATTTAGCACAATCTACAGGAAGATGAACAGGTAACATAGGAGCTTGGCTTTGATAATTACATAGGTAGCTCATTAGGCAGAAGTAGTACAGCACTTGAACGAGCCTAAGAGCGAGCATCTCCCTAATTTTGTACTGGTGATACCTCACTTGCCTCACCCTAGTCACAGTCTATTCAGAAAGTGATGAGAAATCCAATGTGGCTTAAGTATAAAATACACAGGGGCGGGGGGGATGTGCAGGAAATTATGTTGTGGATGAGGTGCAATTCGGCTGCAACCCACACAGTTTTTAAAGTTTTTTGCTTGCCAAATGTTTCTTCTCTATGGTAATCATATTCCCCATTTTAATTTTTAGAAAGCTCATTCTGATAGCAATGCAAAAATAAGAGTGAAGGGGAAAGGTGTGGAGAACAAGAAATAAAGTAGTTATTGCAGTCTCAGGAAAAGGCAATAAATACTTAAATTGAAGTGCAGTGACCTACATGGAAAGGAAGCCTTGGTTCGCAAACATATAGGAATGAAAACCAGAGAAAAAAACTCCAGGGCTACTCAAGTTGAAAAATTTAACAACATCCTTCGTTGAAATGGCAAATAAGAGATAAGCAAAGAGAGTAAAGTAAATGTGTCTGTCTCATTCTTGACTTTACCTGAAGGGAAAATTTTTCCGATTGTTTAAATTCACCACTACAGCCCACTGTCACATGAGGTTTGTGCTCCAAGTACCCGCTAACTACACAATACACACAGAGAGAGAGAATTAAATTTAAAACCAATCCTGGGTTAGCAATAGGCCAAGGAAAATGGCAGAAGCAAACACAAAACATTATTAAAGTAATTAAGTTTTAATAATAATGTCATCATTAAAAATAATAACAAACTCTCCCACAAAGAAGAAAAAGAGGGAATTCTCCATATACACAAGGAAATACTACTTACTACTTAAAAAGATAAACTCTTGCCATTTGTGGGAACATGAAACTGGAGAGGATTGTGTTCAGCGAAATAAGTCAAAAGGAGAAAGACAAATGCTGAATGGTGGATTATAGAGAAACAAAACAAAGGGTCAGATAAAGTCAAATCAATAACAAGCCCTATAAATCTGACTGTAGAACTGAGGCTGCCAGAGGGGGGCAGAGGGGCAAGAACACAGTAGGGAGGGAAGTCAAGGGTCTATGGTGGAGGAATAGGGGTGCTTTGGTGGTGGGTGTGGTGTGGTAACAACACCTGTAAAAGGAGATCCTATATTGCTAACTCACAAAATGGTAAATCAATGTTACCTCAATAAATAAAATGTAAAGAAATTACAAAAATAAGTTATAACTACATATGATGTTGAATATTCCAGTAATCATTTAACATTACATACAAACATCAAGTCATTGTGTTGTATACCTGAAACTAATATTATATGTTGATTATGCCTCAATAAAAATAAATCAATGATAAACATGAATACATTTTAAAATATATATTATGAGAAACTTAAGAGAAAAGACAACTAAAAGCAACATATCCTGAATTTTTTTATATTTTAAATTTATTAAAGATTATTAATATAAAATGCAATCAAGTTACAAGCAGTCTGCAAAAATTTTTCAGTTTCAAAAACATTTATCAGGGCCTCCCCGGTGGCGCAGCGGTTAAGCGCTGCGCTGTGGAGCTGTCCGCAGCGGCGACCCCAGTTCGACACCCGGCCGGGGAGAATCCCACATGGCGAGGCAGACCTCTCCTGCCTTGCCCGCTGCTCCCCTCAGCAGTGTATTTCTGATCTGCCTGTTCTGCTCCCGGCTCTGTCTCTGGTGAACCCTCTCGCCGCCCCACGCCTCTGGCCTGTACCCCAGCTTGTATGTATAAATAAAAAAATAATAATAATAAATCTTTAAAAAAAAACATTTATGAGAGAAAGGGAGGCACCCCGACATCCATGTGGGATGCCATGTGGGCTCCATGACAGAGCTCAGCTCTTCCCAAAACGGGAAGAGCTCCAAACCCAGAGGGCAGTGGGAGGGACGCGCTGGTAAATGAACTGAGACTGGTTTCTGATTTTCTGGGGGAGATTTTGCAAAATGCTGCCACCCAAGGCAAGATGGATTAATTTGTATTTTTAGTGCTTCCTCCTTCACTTCAGCCAGATTGTCTTCACCTGGAATAACTGGTCATCAGTCCTCTCTTGACTTGTCTTCCTTTTCTAAAAATGCATACATATTATGTATCAAATTGTTATTTCATAAGACACTCAATTCAGTAATTTCCCTTTGTGAAACCTACTCCCTGGTCAGAGGCACCAGAGCCTCCAGCCTGCCTTCCTCAGCCTCTCCCGCAGCCTTCTTAGGTCTCGCTTAAAGGAATCAAGTCAGAAGCACAGAGAAGCAAGTCCAGGACGAGGTACCCTCCTGAAAGTCACCCCATCCTCCATGGCCACCCCACCTCCTCCCATCTAGACACCTGCAGGCAAACCTTCATACATAAACACGGCTGCACACAATACTCTCATCTCCCAGAAGCAACCCCATTTGTCCATCAAGGGTGATTCACACTCTTAAAAGACGGCATTAGATGGGATGTTGGAGATTATCTGAGAGTAAAACAAACTAATCCAGTTTGTTTCAACAACTATTCACTCTGTGCCAACTACCTCTAGACCCAAGTCCTCACAGTACTTGTTACTTTTAAAGACACAGCAAATAAAGGGTAAAAAAAAATTTTATCAAAACAGAGGAGAAAGATACTTTTAAAAACTGCCATCTTTTAGTGCTGAATTTGTACCCAGCATCATTTGATGACTTTGACTTTCATTGATTCTAATCCTTAAAACAAGGTTGGTCATTAATATCCTCTATTGCAAGTAAGTAAACTAAGGCTTAAGGAGGTTAAGTAAACCTCTTAGGAGCACACAGAGAGTAAACAAAAGAACCAGCATTTGAACCCCGGTTTATTAATTCCAAAGTCCACACCTGTGCCTCTCTATACTTTGAAGCTCAAAGTAAAGCACTAAAAATATTATTGCAGGTAGGAAATGTTTGAGTGGTAAGGAATAGATGAACTCAATGCTGCCTGCGGTTCCTGGGGAAATTTTCAAAGGGCCAAGAGGAACTTCTTTATCTCTGGATGCTGCCTAGTTTATTAAAAGCTCATTAAACTCAACATTCCAAATGCCAAAGCTGCTAGAGAGTCAGCACAATGGATTTTGAAGCCAACACTAAGGTAGTAGGCCCAAACTAAAGTCTTACACAAAGGAACATATTCCACCAATAGAAAGGCTTTGCCAAATAACCTACAAGGGAAACCCAATCAGGCTGACATTAGATTTCTCTGAAGAAACATTAAAGGCAAGAAGAGAATGGAGAGACATATGTAATATACTACATGCCAACAAATGTCAACCAAAAATACTCTACCCTGCAAAGCTCTCCTTCCTCTATGAAGAAAGAATATGGACCTTCTCTGACAAACAGAAACTACAGAAATTCATCACTACCAAATCCCCACTCCAAAACTTACTACAAGAAACCATGAAGACAAAACCAACAGAGGAAAGACCAGGAAATACGGAATTAGGTAAGGACTAGAATCACAAAAAGGTAAAAAATAATAATAAAATAAAATAAAATAAAATAAAATAAAATAAAATAAAATAAAATAAAATAGACAAATATGGATGACAGTATATCAATATTAACTCTAAATGTAAATGGACTAAACACATCAATTAAAAGACACACCATAGCAAGATGGATCAAAAAACAGAACCCAACCTTCTGCTGTCTAGAAGAAACACACTTAATTGTGAAAGATAAACAGAGATTAATAGTTAAAGGATGGAAAACAATCCTACAAGCAAATGGACCGAGAAAGAAGGCAGGAACAGCTATACTTATATCAGATAAAATATACTTCAAACTTAAAAAGGTAAAAAAAGACAGAGCTGGTCACTACATCATGATAAAGGGGACAATAAAACAGGAGGATATAACAATCATCAACATATACTCCCCAAATGAAGGAGCACCAAAATATATCAAAAAATTATTATCATCCCTGAAAACAGACATTAAAGAAAATACATACATAGTAGGAGACTTCAACACCCCACTTTCTCTACTGGACAGATCAAGAAGACAAAAAGGAACCAAGGACATTAAAGCTCTAAATAAGGACCTAGACCACATGGGATTAACAGATATCTATCGATCACTTCACCCCCAAAAAATTGAATACACATTTTTCTCAAGTGCGCACGGAACATACTCCAGGATCGATCACATATTAGGCCACAAAACAAACCTCAACAGATACACTAAGATAAAAATCATACCAACCTTCTTCTCCGATCATAAAGGAGTCAAACTGGAAATAAATCATAAAAAGGAAAAAGGGAACCTCCTTACCTCATGGAGGCTGAAATCCACATTACTGGAAAACCAATGAATCAAAGAAGAGATCAAAGAAGAAATTAAAAAAATATCTAGAACTGAATGACAATGAGGACACAACTTTCCAGAACGTCTGGGACACAGCAAAAGCAGTAATAAGAGGAAAATATATAGCATTACAAGCTCACATCAAGAAACAAGAAACAACCCAAAGAAACAATTTAATCTCACATCTCAAAGAACTGGAAAATGAACAACAAAAAACCCCAAAAGACAGTTTAA